>CM044891.1:7346338-7514256 GCA_024500025.1 Syzygium aromaticum | reverse complement strand
CATGCACACAGTCAGCAGTTGACCGTGTGCATCACCCACAGTTAGCAACTGTTGCTGACCATTGGCATCACCCCTGATAAGCAACGGTTGCTGATCAAGGGTGGCGATCAGCAACCGTTGCTGATCCCACTTATAAAGTGCTATCAGCAACGGTTGCTGAAATGTGACGAAGAAAGAGTGCAAATAAGGGCATTATCATGTGTTCATGAGAGTTAAGAAAATACATTTTCTTTCTTCCGATGCCGTGACTGAAATATCGAGAGTGCAAAGAATTGTTGCCACAAGATTGCTAACACAATTCTATTGGTGATTCTCTGCAAGTTCTTCCTTTTGTTCATCGTGCAATTGGTGGTGTGTCTGAACTAGAGGTCTGACGGTTGTGGGGCTCAAACTGAAGAACATCCGATCCAAAATCATTTTGGGAACGCTACGAGAGGTAATCCATTTAACCCCCTATGGCAAACCACCTCGTAGAGCCTCTTCAGACGTACGATTACCACAGTGCATGAAGACGTAAGAACAGAGCAACCGGAGGACAGAGGCAGGACCTTCACGATCGAAGGAGAGATTCAAACTTCTCAATCAGAACAAATGGGTACGAAGATGCATCAACGAAGAAAACCCGGCGACGGAGAACGACACGAGGTTTCTGCTACCGCCGTCGCTTCGGAAACCTCTCGCAAGCTTCTCTGGCTCCTCCTAGTCCCAACACGTCGATGCCAGTATTGAACTATTTGCTTCGTCGATTTGCTTGAATCCACTGAACTGTTAATCAAATGAAGATCCGATGAAGGAGCCTCCCGAGGATTTCGCTGGTGATGGCGCTCGGCAACGATGGAAATATCCAGCGATGCGATGGGATCGCTCGACAGAGATATTCAGACGCGATGCGCAAGTATATCGTTAGACGAGATGAGACGTTGCTGCATTTGAGGATCCGCGTGTAAAGAGCAGCAACTGAGGCCGTCCACAGTTTGGCTTTTGGCTTTCCCCCAAATCAAGCCGAACAGATTACGTGTGCCAGGACGATGCTGAGGCGAGTCGTGAAATCAGAATCTATGTTGTCGAAATAGTTTTTGCGAGAGGTAAATATAGATTCTAAATCGTTCTTTTTCTGCGAAACAAGCGGTGTCCACGTTCTATGACGGCGCCACCAAGAAAAAATTGTTAAATAGACCCGAAAGTAATTGTCATTTTGGAACTCAAGATCGACCATTCTTTTTAAGCCACATATTCTTTAAAAAAATGAACTTTAAAATATATCACGGTCTCAAACAAACGTACTCTCTGTCCGTTGAAACCACCATTAAAATAGCATACGTGGTGGTTGATGTGTCATTGTAAATCTATTCAGCAGCTAAGCACGCAAAAAGATAATGAAAAAATGCAAAATGACACAAGTGGGCCCTGAACTTGGGCTCAATGTGCAATTCAGTCCTTGAACTTTTAATTTGTTCAATGTAGTCCCTAAACTTTAACCCAATGTGTAATGTGGTTCTTGAACTTTTAATTTGATTAATGCCATCCATGTACTTTTGGTATATATTCAATTTAGTCTCTGAACTATATAAAAATGTTCGATGTGGTTCCTTTCTATTAATTCAAGTTTAGGGACTCCATTGAATATTTTCAAATAGTTCAGGGACTGAATTGAACATATACCAAAAGTTCAGGGATTACATTGAACAAAATAAAAGTTTCAGGGACCACATTGAAAATTAGCCTAAAGTTTAGGGACTATATTGAACAAATTAAAAGTTCAAGGACTAAATTGCATATTGGGTCAAACTTCATGGACTATTTGCGTCATTATCTCATGAAAAAATGAAAAACATGTTGTTTCCTGCATCCTAAAGCTTCGCTTGGGAGCGCGAGAGGAGGTTCTGCGAGCGAGTCCAAATGGAAGATTGGAAGACCCATTACAGTTTCGATTTGGGGCTTTCTTCCCGTTGACAAATGCCCTAAAATTCGAAACGTTCAGACAATGCGTTGTCAATTTGCGGGAGAACTCGAAGGGATGGAAATTTTTTGACCATTCTTCCTAACTATTTTCATGCGGGTTGTTTCCACTGATCATGTACAAATTGAAGGCAATGACTGAAAGGGTCAGTGAGGTTGGCTTTCAATGGGTTTTCTGGACCTCCACAGCTGAGGGCAACGCCCGAATATGTCTGATTCGGGGGAAGCTTCGAGTGATAGTTCAGATTCACGAGCAACCAAGAGAGGTTTTGCAATCGCGGTATTAAGATCGAACGATTGCTCGTAGGCTCACATCATTCATCTAAAAATCTGATATTTTGTTGAAGCTCATGTTCTGTTTCCACAAACGTAGGATCCTATTTTGTTTCGAAAGCACATTGGAAATTCTGCTGTGCGATTTGTTAGTCATTGCTTTCGTTGCTTGATTATTGTGTATTGCTTCCAGCAAAGACCTGACGCAGAGCCCCCTAATTTACACTCAACGTTTTATACGAAGATAATCGTGGAGTTTTCCAACGGTATGACCCTGAAAGTTTTTCTCACAACAGAGATGTTATGTAGGTGTTGATGGCTCGGAAGGAAAACGTGAAGGAGAAGATTCGAACTAAAGAAGCTAGAGAGAAATGTGAATATTTAGAGAATAACAAATATTGAAGAGAAGATTAATGATAAGTGTTTGTCTAGGTCGAAAATGGATGAGAGTAATCTGCTTCGTTTGACATAGTGTTATTGGAAAGAGTAGGATCTTGGAAGTTACCTGAAAAAACTCACTTATTGCTTCTCTCCTACATTACGCATCGTTATAGCTTTTGTCCTTGAATTATTCTCAACACCTGCACCACCTCCCACAGTACCAGCCTCACCACCCATTCACTCCATCCCTTTTTGCCTATACCAAACAAGTATCAATCTGAATAATAAGCTGCTCCTTTACCGGTAACTTGAGCAGAGTAGAAGGAAACGAGAATATACAGCAGATGATCCTGTAACGGCTTCGGCTGATTGATCTTATCAACTAATGCACTTAAACTGTTACGAATTTCATGGTTATCTTTTGAGTTAGCTTTGCACCATCATCATTCTTGGCCTGTGGACATTTTAGCCTGTTATGGCCATACTGCTTCGTCGTGGACAGTGAAGCTAAGGATCCATCCACCCACACGAGTGGGTGTCACTGGTAGTTTCATAAACTATGTTTCTGCTCACATCGCGCTCTTTTATTGGCGAAACATCATAGCAGTGTTTTTTAATTAAAGTACATAAGAGATCAAACAGTCCAGATGCAGAGTCACCCTGAGTTGGTTTTCCATGGCTCTGCAGTAAAGGCGTCCCGCTGCTCTTGAATTAGCCAGTGAATTTGAAATGGAGCATCCCTTTTTTCAAGTTGGTGATGTAGCCAACTTATATGAAGAGACGCCTGCTAAGATCCCGAGCTTAATTTACCACTGGCATATCTCCAATTCCGTTATTGATGCTAAGTTGTTTTGCTAAGTTGATTTGGTTTGTGTAGGGAAGCATGTGACGTGTTATTTTCTTCAAATTTTTCAGCTTTATCCAAGGTGCACCTTTGCCTTGTTTCAGGTGGCTTTCTTACGCCCAGAATTAGCCCTGGCCCATTCCCACCTCTTCCGCAAACATATTTAGCATCTAATTTCAGTAAGAAAGCTTGTGACAAGTAACTAAGTTAAGATCGATGTCTTTCATTCAATAGTCAAAGATTGCTCCTTCGAGCTACTCAAGTTAGCAATTTGTTTGTGCTTCTCTCATCAGCTTATGCTAATGTGATAAATTGGTGGTTCAAACATGAGTATTCCAAGGCTGTTCCTTACGGATTCATCAAAAAACATATCCAGGAAAACAAGAGAATCGTGACTCTAATGTGTTCAGACAGATCATGACCAGTGGAGTTCAGTAGCTATCCATGCGCCCTAAGGGCTTTCTTCTCTGTCTATTGGTCCACATTTGTGAGAGAACCCCGTATGCATGTGAGAGACATTTGTGTGTTTGAGCTCATTGATTGGGATGATATCGTGTTCAGAGTCTCTGTGTTCAAAGAATCTGAAAAAGACTTGATCACCGTCGATTGAGTTGGACACTGAAATTTTTTTCAATATCCTTAGTAAATTTTTCTGGTAACTTATGTGGTTAGTGAATTTCAATATGCATGGATAAGTGGCACAGGTTTTTGGAGTTAATTTTTGTAAGTGAGATTGTCAACAGATTAGTCATCCACGGTGAATGTGTATGTTATATCTTACATTAGCAGTGGACCTAATGGAAATCTAGAAAGATATTAAAATTCATGTGGATTGTACATTTCCACTTATTAGTAATATTCATAAGAGATTAGTAGTTTTCATATATACTTAATCAAAAACTCAATCCAAATTTATGATAAGTTCTAAATATATCAAAAAATAGCCACGGATGTGTATACTCAAGAAGGCTTTGTTAAGTGCAAGAGCTTTGGAATTTAGATTTAACATATTGAACATTGACTCTTTCTTCATTATTTCTTACATGAAGCACCATGCCATTGTTTCCGTCGTTCGATTGTTTGGTTATCAACCATATGAAATTAGGGACGTCCTATGGTGCTACTGGTGACCTAACATGAATTGGGCCGACAAACATTTCAAAGGTCCTAAAATGAATTGGGCTTATTATGAAAATTTAAATGAGATGACAGTCCAACTTTAATTTTATGGTAATCTTCAAGCAATCCCTTTTTTCGCTTTTCGTTTAGGTTTTCGGCCCACTTAGATCTGAGAAAAATTCATGCGACGGCTCTCTGCTTTCTAACAAGAGTGCGTCCTTCTCTTTCGTCTTCATGACTGATTTACCTCTATTTTTTCAGGTACTAGAAGAGAAAGAATCCTCTTGTTACATCATAATCCAACTTGGTGCACAAGGTCACCTAACAATAGGTGAATTAAATATCGTGCAAGGCGTGTAACCAATACAAAAGTGTTGGCATTCGTGCATTTGCAAAAGGGAATCTTTCATTTGATTATGATTATTATGAATCTCAAAGCAGAGTTAAAGGAAAAGGAAAGCCTTAAAAGGCACAAAGAAACAAAGACCGAAGCAGGGCACGACAAACAACAAAAAATTTAAGCAAAGTAAATGTCCTACCGAGTAAGAAGATCCGCATTTCACGGTTTAAAAACATGGGATGCGATAATTACAAACAAAATCACGTGAGGAGCAATGTCATTGGATACCACGCACTCACTCACATGGGCAGCAAGATGTCCGTTTAATGCACGGGTCTAAGACCATACTTATGTATATTATTCTAAACGTTAGTTTTAATGTATTTTGCATTGGTTCCACTTCAAGTTAGTAATTCTTCTTAGCTTTTTAATTTTGAATTTTGTTATATCATGATTTTTTGTGCAATACTTTTTTTTATTGCGTACAAACTATATAGACATTATCGACTAAAGAAAAAACTATTTAGACATTCATGTCGAAATAGAAAAATATTGGCGATCTCATTCTTCAACATTCCTATGACAAATATTGGTATGAAATAAAATAGAGTTCGAGATATTGTATAGAAATTACAATAAAGGTTCGATAAGACATAACTTAAAGATCGTGCGGACTATACTTTAAATTTGTTGTTGTTGTGAAAATACGCTTTGGAATATTAAGAGAACCTATACATATGTTTAAGAGAACCCCATTAAACTATACTATTGATTAAGAGAACCAATGACCAATTCAACCTCACATTTTTACAAAGAAAACTCCATGAGAAACCTATACATATGTTTAAAAAGATTCTCAAGTTATCAAGAATTCTCTTACCTTCTAATTTCTAATTCAAAATAATTGTCAAATATTCCATAAAATTCTCATATTTTCTTAACAAATAGTGCAGAATGCAATATACACTTATTCTTCACAATAAAAAAAAATTATACTTACTTAGCATCTCTATCTTGCAATTATTGAATATAAATAATAATATGATAATTGTATGTTAACGTTGTCATTTTCTTATGAAAGGATACACAATGCAACATTAAATTATTCTTTATGATAAAAAAAAATGATGCTTACTTAATCCCAGAATTGGGACGTTGTAGGATTTCCAACTCAATAGTTAGGGTGTGCATCACAACGATTTTGTGTCTAGGAACTGATTCTACTAAAAAATGGTTTTTTTTATTATATACTCGAGAACTAATTCTGAGCATTTGAAGGCGCTTGGTAACGGTTCAAAATTTCTATTCCTAAAATAGAAAAAGAACAGAAATACGTTTAGTAACGACACCGAATTTATCTTTATTAATAATATTTTTGAATATTTTAATATTTCTTTCTTTCTTTTTTCTTTTTTTCTTCTCCTTCTTCTCAGCCATGGCTTGGTCGTCGGCCACAGGAGAGGGCAAGGGCTAGACCCTCGTGACCTGGGCAAGGGTTGCCCTCGTCGAATCCGGTGAGAGCGACCCTCGTCCAAGCTAAATCCAACAAGGGTTGGACCCTCACAGCCTTGGCGAGGGTTAGTCTCGCCGAATCCAGTGAGGGCGGTCCTCGCTGGCCTTTTCTAGCCCTCGCTCGAGCCAGCGAGGGCCGTCCTCGAGACTCGCGGCCTAGGCGAGGGCTGGATTTTCGCTTCCACCCTCGTTGGATCCAGCGAGGGCTGCGATGCCCTCACTGGCCCTTGCCTGCGTTGCTGATCGCCGGTGGCCAGTGGCTGAAGATTGAAGAAAAAGAAGAACAAAAAGAATGGGAAAGAAGAAGAAGAAGAAAAATAATATCTTTTCCAATTCTGATTCTTGTTTCCATAATCAAGAAGCTACTTTTTTTTTTGTTCTTAATTTTGTGCCAAAACTGATTCTATGAATAATTTTATGCAAATTTGTGCATGGGCACAAAAATTTTAACAAATGGATTTCTATTCCCAAATTAATTCTAGGAACAAAAAAACAAAAGTTTTCACTATTTGGCAACTTGTCAAACGGAGCCTTAGAGATTGCTAGTTTGAATTGCTCAAATTGCATGCAAATTGGTTAAAACAACTATATAGGCTAAAGACCTGAATTTAACCTATACAAGGGGCTTAGATAATATGTACTTATTCCTCATAGACTAAGTAGTTATTATGCAAAGGATCTTCGTCAACTTAATAACAAAGACAACACCCCTCATGGTATTTAATTAGTCAAAACCTTTTTTTTTTATAAATTAGTCATAACCTTTTTCAAATAGTCATAAAAAAAACATACAGGTTTAGGAATAATTTGACTTTTTTTCCTTGCAAATTGATTTCTTTTTCAGCTTAAAGGGATGATTTGTGGGACTTTACGTCAAAAAACCTGTGAAAATGTGAAAGATAATACATGAAAGGTCTGTATACCATTTCTAAAATTAAACGTCAATTTTTTTTCCGTTCAATTAGCTTAAATATAATGTTACTTCTGTATTTTTATTATGATTTCATTGACCCGCACTTTTATTATGATTTCATTGACCTGCACAAGGAGGGGGTTTAAAACTAGTACCTACCGATGTTTGTCCATTAGCGATGGAGCAAAGGATGTGGAGACTCAAGACATTCGTAATGGTGACATTCAAGTAAATGAACGATAAGACAATTGCTACATAATCTAGCGAATTTTATTACTGTTACTATTTTCAACTTTCAATTAAATAGTATTGGCAGGCCCCAAAAGGAGATCTTCCCCATTATAGTCACAATATATTATTTGCTCATTTTACTAAACTCAAAATGAGTTGAATATAGATATGATGCAAATCCACAAAGACACACGTAGAGTTGGATTTTGACCCTCTTAAACTCATTTTGAATGGTTTTTAAAATTTTAAGTGACTCATACACAACCCATCATACTAAAATTTTAGTATGACAGGTTGTGTATGAGTCACTTAAAATTTGGAAAATGGGTTTCCATACATATTGCCATCTCTAGATATTCATGTCCCGTGAATGTGGCCTGATCTTGCCCGTCTAACCTTTTTATTAATTACATTTGTTATATCAATGATGACAGACTATATAAACTACTTAGTACACGAGCACCGATTTAATCAAATTATTTTATTAGTTACATCTTGTTTGAAGGTGTTATAAAGATCTCAAATTATAACCGTCACCCTGTGTCGATTCCCAGAATCGCCGCCCCCTCGTACAAATATCGATGGGAGTATTAATATTATGAAAAAGATTAAAAATGCTACTTATCACGTGCGTGTGTGGGCGTAGCCTGTCCTTGTCCATACGTTTTCTTACTTACATTTTTTTATATCGATAATGACAGACAACAAAAAGTACTTTATTAACAAGCTATGATCTAAGTCGAATCATTTTCTTCCTTTAACAGCTGGTAGTCATTTGTTTTTTATTTTTTCAAGCCACTTGATGGGATTTCAATTTAAATTTTAATAACGCGAAGAAATCAAGCTAAGTCCACGATTGTTGTCTTGATCGAGAAGACCGAGAGCAGTCATTTTCTAATGTCATTTTTGGCTACTGACGACTTGGAGCAGTGTGCTACCAAGTGTTTAGCTTCCCAACGAATTGAGTGGCACTTTAGTTAAGTGAGATGATCCAGCTGTTGAACAGAGAATATTTTCTTGAGGAAATCAATCGGTTTTCCTCTCTGATTTTTTTTTTCATATATAATGACAGATACACAATGTATAAATGCACAAAGACAGCCTATTATAAGTTGTACACAATATTGGACTTTCTACAAATCAGGAAATAAATAGAATAGAATATTGGACTTCCTAAATCACAACCTTCCTATTAAGTTTATCCTACAACTCACGCCAGCACTCCCCCTCAAGTTGGTGCATAGATATCTTTGATGCCCAACTTGTCAAGTGAGTTGTGGAAGATCCTACCAAAGACAGCCTTTGTAAGTATGTCAGCCAGTTGGTCTTCAGATTTGACATATGGGAACCGAACCATCTTGGCATCAAGATTCTATTTGATGAAGTGTCGATCTACCTCAATGTGCTTAGTACAATCATGCTGAACTAGATTGTGAGAAATGTCAATAGCTGCTTTATTATCGCAGAATAGGTTCATTTTGGATTTAGGAGCAAAGCCAATTTTCATCATCAATCTTTTAATCCGAAGGAGCTCACAGAACCCTTTAGTTATTCCTTTGAACTCGGTTTCTGCACTCGATAAAGCTACTACTTTTTGTTTCTTTCTCCTCCATGTAACTATATTCCCTCCTATAAAAATAAAGTAGCTTGAAGTTGACTTCCTGTCAGTAATACTCCCAGCCCAATCTACATCTGTATAACCTTCAATATTAAGATGATTATTCTTCGAGAACAAAAATCCTTTTCCTAGAGCACACTTCAGGTAACAAAGAATCCAAACCACAACATCCATTTGATCTTTGCTAGGTGAATGCATAAACTGGCTGACTATGCTCATCGTATATGCAATATTTGGATGAGTATGAGATGAATAAATTAATTTACTACAAATCTTTGATATCTCTCCTTATTAGTTGGTGCTTGATTTGGGTACTCTCCAAGCTTGTGATTCTCAACAATAGGTGTATCCGCCAGCTTACAATCTAGCATTCCCACTTCTGATAGTAAATCTAATACATATTTACTACGATAAAGGAATATGCATTCTTTCAATCCGGCCACTTCAATACCCAAAAAAAAATTTGAGTCCCCTAAGATTTTTCATCTCAAATTAAATAAATAATCTTTCTTGGAGTTTGGAGATCTCGTCTATGCCATCCCCTGTTATGATCATGTCATCCACATGAATTATTAAAGCTGTTACCTTTCCTTGATGTCATTTCAGAGACAATGTATGGTCTGTGTCACTTTGAGTGTAACCATATTTCTTCATAGCTAGGCTAAATCGATTGAACCAAGCATGAGGTGACTGTTTTAATCCATACAGTGAGCGTTGCAGTTTACATACAACACTTGATTGTGAGGGAACTTCATATCCAAGAGGAACATCCATATAAATTTCTTCTTCATGATCACCGTGGAGGAAGGCATATTTGACATCAAATTGGTGCAATGGCCATTCTAAATTCACAGCAAGAGATAACAAAACTCGAACGATATTCAGTTTTGCAACCGGAGAGAAAGTCTCTTGGTAATCTATGCCATACATTTGTGTATACCCTTTTGCCACAAGCCTTGCCTTGTATCTCTCAATCGACCCATTCGCCCTGCGTTTAGTGGAGAGAATCCATTTACATCCAACTGCCTTTTTTCCGTCAGGCAATGCCACAAGCTTCTAGGTTTCATTTTTTTGTAGTGCCTCCATTTCCTCTTTCATCGCCTCGGTCCACTTTGGGTCTTCTAAGGCCTCTTGTACCCCACTAGGAACATGGACTGAAGACACATTGTGTATAAATGTCCTAAGATGTCTAGATAATCTCCGCGTTGATACATAGCTTACAATAGGATATTTGGATTTTCTTTCCTCCACATCTGGTGAGTATCGGTTCGGGGGCTTCCCACGATAATGTCTGAAAGGTAATTTATATCCAACAGAGACATTTGAATCATCAAGGGAAGAGGGCATGATAGGAGAACTAACCTCGAGGATATTCTCAAGAGATGGGTTGGTTATTGGAGAGAGAAGGGATTCATCACCTAGTTTAGCTTCCTGTTCTTGCACAATTATGCCTGAACCTATTCCTATTCCTGTTTCAGCTTTCGTCACTTCCTACCCAGTCTGCCCAATTTGTATGGCTTGCCCATGCTTAGCCCCCATTGTGGTATCTCTACCACCGGTCCCACCATCAATTTGCACAAAGATGTTGCTCTCAGAATCCCACCAATTCTGCCTTTCAACTTGCTTTTCCCCCTAAAGGGAGAATTGGTTGCTGGATAAAAATTATATGATTCTATGAACATTACATCCATGGTAACATACGTATGCCTGGTAGCAGGATTGTTAGATCGATACCCCTTTTGGTGTGTTCCGTACCCCAAAAAAGTACAACGAACTGTGTACGGATCAAGTTTTGTACATTGATTTTTATGGAGATGTACAAAGGCAACACATCTGAATATTCAAGGGCGAATTACCAAAATCGAGAGTAGAGAAGCATGTCGCTAAAGAGCCTGTAATGGAGTCTGAAAATTCAACACTTTTGAAGGCATCCGATTCAAAAGGTAAACTGTTGTGACCACAGCACTATCACAGTATTTACTCGGCACATGACTACCGATCAATAGCACACAAGCAGTTTCCAAAATATGTTTGTTCTTCCGTTCAGCTACCCCATTCTGCTGTGGTGTCTGTGTACATGAAGTCTCATGAAGAAGGCCATGTTGCTGGAAATAAACCTTAAAATTCTAATTTACATATTCTCCACCATTGTCAGAGCGAGGAATTCGAACCTTAGTTGCAAATTGTGTTTGAACCATAGTATGGAAATTGTAGAATACATCTAACACTTCATCTTTATGTTTCATTACATATGACCAAGTCATTCAAGTGCAATCATCAACAAAACTTACAAACCAACGAATTCCAGAGAAAGTAGTACTTGGGGAAGGCCCCCAAACATATGAATGGATCAACACAAAAGGAACTTGACTTTTATTTAAGCTTATCGGAAAAGGAACAAGATGACTTTTAGCCACAATGCAAGTCTCACATTGAAAAACTGAATCTAATAGACCAGAAAATAATTTAGGAAATAAATGCTTCATATAACTAAATGACGGGTGTCCCAAGCAACGATGCCATAACCAAATCTATCTTTCCTTGCTACTAGATGAGTGTCGAATATGGTTCACATGATCAAGACTGAAATCATCTATGTAGTACAACCCCCCTCCCTTAGTACCACCCCCAATGATCTCCTTTGTGAGAATATCCTGAAAGAGGCAAAAATTAGGGTATATTAGAGCAACACAATTAAGCTCCTCAGTAGCTTGGCCTACAAACATCAATTTATTTGATAAGGATGGAACTAGCAAGGTATTAGATAGAGAGAGTGAGTGTGAAAGAGCAACAATTCCGGTTGCTATCACAAGATAAGTTTGTCCATTGGCATTGGCAACACTACATCGTCTTGGTTGTGAAACTTTGACAAAGTCGTTTGGATCGAAGGTCATATGATAAGTTGCCCCTGAATCAATAATCCAGCCACTGCATCCATCTTGATTAGAGCTAAGTAATGCAAAACAATGATTACCTTCATTACCGAGAGTAGTTGAATCACTGGGAGCTTCCACTTGGGAAACCGAAGAAAAGTGAGGTTCTACGTGTACCAAGGAAGATTTCCCTTTTCCGCTACTCTCTTCGGCTTCGGCTTGTTTTCGTGCCTTGAGTTCCTTCCACCAATATGGGTATCCATGTAGCTTAAAGCACGTTTCATGGGTATGTTTCGAATTTCCACAATGTGTACAGCCACTACCCGACTATGATCTAACCCTTGAGGCAGTATTATTCTTTCCACCTCATGCGGAAAAATTAGTTCTAGTCACCTAAAGCATTGGCATCCGCTGAGGTTCCGTCTAGACTCCTTTGGACGCCATGGCAGTAGCATGTATTGAATCGGTGCTTGACATCATCACTGCTTGGCGGACATCTTCCCTACGAACCCGAGCATAGGCTTGTTCAATTGCGGGGAATGGTTGCATCTGGAGCACATCGGTCCGTACGTTATCCAAACGATCATCCAACCCATCAAGGAAAAGATAAACTCTGTCCTGTGTAGCAGAATTGTACCTCTCTATATCAACCTGACAAATCATTGGGTTTGGATGATCAAAATCAATCTCCCTCCACAAGCCTTGAAGACCATTGTTGTAAGTTTCAATAGGTCCTCCAGCTTGTTTCATTCTAGTCACATGTCTCTTCAAATCATAAATTTGAGAAGTATGCATCCCATCAAAAAAGGTTGTAGCAACCGAATTCCACACCATCTTTGCAGTTGGGAAACGAATAAAATTACCTATCAAGGCCAGATCCATGGAATTAATCAACTAGCTCTTCACTGTTGAATCTTCGATTTTCCATTTTCTAAATGTTGGATCTGTCAATTGGGGTTGAGGAAGTTCCCCATTGATGTATCTCAATTTGTCCTTGCCTGAGATGTACATCTCGACAACTTGGGACCAAAGGCCATAGTTGATGCTGTCCAACTTAATGGCGATCTGGGCTGCGGGAGTTTGAATTGGCATTTCATTCTAGTTCAAAATCTGCTGCATCTTGCTCGTCAAGTCCTCAGGGATAGCTGCTGATGTGGAGCTCTCACTCCGTTCCTGGTGGCTTACCAAGCTGGTTTCTTCTCTCATGGTTTCTAATCACGCAGTATTAAGATCACTTCTCTGATACCATGTTGAACAGAGAATATTTTCCTAAGGAAATCAATCGGTTTTCCTCTTTGATTTTTTTTTCATATATATAATGATAGATACACGATGTATATATACACAAAGACAGTCTATTCTAAGCTGTACACAATATTGGACTTTCTACAAATCAGGAAATAAACAAAATAGAATATTGGACTTCCTAAATCACAACCTTCCTATTCAGTTTGTCCTACAACTCACGCCAACATTGCACAATTCATACTCATTGCCTCTTTCTTTCTTGTGGTTTGGGTCTTTGTTAAGGTTTTGAATCATTGGATCGCTAGTACTAAACTTAGCCGTTGATAATAAAATATAAGGAGGATGCTCAGCTAATCAATTTTAGTTTATCTGGGTTAATCGCATAATTTGAACATTGTGATCTCACGCGAAATCGAATAAAATACAAGTTTTTTGATATACAACGTCTAGTAGCAGGGAAGTGCTAATTCACCGCACGTTTAGAACAGAGAACTTCTCTTGCTGAACTAGGTATTGTAATCAGTCATTGAAGGTGTCATATATCATATACATTTAAAATTGTACTCGTCACCCAGTTTTTATTCAGACAAGCGCTCACATACAAATATCGATGAAAGTATTGATAGTATGAAATCAAAGATGCTATCTATCACAATCATGTATTAGTTACTTATCAAAATCATGTATTTTCTTAAGTACTCCGGAAATTCCAAGGGTCCACATGTGCTTTTGCCTTGGTATATGTCACAAACAGCATTGTGTGAACGATCTCTCAATTGTCACCACTCTTTGAAAAATACGTGCGACCACTTTTTACTTTCTAACAAGAGTTTCTGTCTATAAAATTGGTAAACAGGAACAAAAGCTCATGCCTTTCGTGCTTCATTTAGCTTTATTTTTTTTGGGTATCAAAGGAGGGCGAACCCTTCTGTTACATCATAATCCGACTTGATGCACATGGTCACCTTGCAATAAGTTAATCAAATCTTGTGGCGGCATTTGGCCAAGACAAAAGTATTGGCATCTATGAATTGATAATCTTATTACATTTGCAATGAAAACTATACTATAGATTGGTTCTATGAATTTATATATGGTGTCATTTGATTTTCCAACAAGCCCTTAATGGAAATGATTGATAGTGTATATTTGTGTTCTTTCGTGCATTGAAAAGGCAAAGACTCTTTGGTATATGGAAAAAGGGCCTCTAAGCACTTAGCGGAAGTGTTTCTATCAAAAGCTAATCCTTGGAATCGGGTATGATGAGATGGACAAGGGAATCTTTCATTTGATTATAATTATAATGAACCTCAATGCACAATAGAAAAAAAGGCCTTAAAAGGCACAAAGAAACAGAGACCGAAGTAGGGCTCGACAAACAACAAAAAGTTCAAGCAAAGTGAATGTCCTCCTGAGTTACAAGATCCGCATTTCATGATTTAAAAAGAGGGAATTCAGATCTTGACGAATGGAATCACGTGAAGAGAGTACCACGTACTCACTCACATGAGTAGCAGTAGCAGCAGTAGTGGTTGAACCACAGTTTGTAAACAATTTGAGAGACCCATGGCCCCTCACTATTCTTGCTGTTCGTTGCGCGAGTGTAAGACTATATTTTTCATATATTGTTCTAAATGTTAAGTTTCAAATTACGGTGCCTTTGTTCATACTTCAAGTTAATTATTTACATTTTTAATTGAAGGTGTTAAATACATTTGAAATCCTAATCGTCACCTTGTGTTGATTCCCACGAGCCCCCACATGCACATATTGATGAGAATATTAATATAGGGAAAAAGATTAAAGATACTACTTATCACGTGTGTCTCTTGGTGCGGCCTGTCCGTCTCCATTTGTTCTCTTAAATATTTCTTTTTATGTAAATAATGTCTATTGTCCACGAGAAGCAAATCATATGATAGATTAGATCACCAAAGTCTTTCGTAGAAATGCCCTCTCCCTCTCTTCCAATTGGATTACTAAAGCCACCAACTCCCTTGAGATTTTTTATGTTTCGCTGTTAAACATTTTTATTTTGATTATAGCACTTAATGAATGAAGTACTTTTTTGACAAAAAAAAAAAAAACAAACAAGTGGTAGTCCAGTTGGTAGTCATGTTTTTCATTTTTTTTAAGCCACTTTATGGGATTGCAATTTAAATTTTATAATCCGAAGAATCAAGCAAAGAAAACAATTTAAGTCAACGATTATTGTCTCAATGGAGAAGACCGACAGTGGTCATTTTTTATTGTTATTTTTGGCTAGTGACGACTTAGAGCAGTGTGCTGCCAAGTGTTAAGCTTCCCAAGGAGTTGATTGGTGCTTAGTTTAGACCTTAACTAAGATGAGATAATCGAGCTGCATAGTTCTTACCCATCTCCTCTTTCTTCGTCGCGGTTTGTGTAACAGCCCGAATTTCGATGTAATCACAAGATCAATAAAATTGATGTTACTTCGCATTTCATTTTAGTAAGTCTCGCCTAGAGCTGATCACTCTTGGGATACTAACCAATGGGGTATGGCTAACTAGAAAACGGTACGTAGACCGGAGACCCTATCACGAAACGGATACCGATTATGAGAGACGCTGAGGAAATATTTTGAGTCAACGTGAACCGATCTTAGGAAAAAGGAATGGATTGGGTTTGGCCAAGGCCAACGACGTACCATAGGGATGCAGGTGATTCTGCAAAACCGAAAATACATGTGGCCAACCAGTCCTGAACTTGAACCAAACAATCGTGATTTCTGAAACTAGTGGTAATTTCTCAGTCTCTTAATGATCGAGGCCATCATGATATGGATAACCCTAGGTCGATACGCGTAACCTCTAAACAGCCACCAGTTAGTAAGAGACCCTGAAATTGAAAGTTTAGCGAATTTCGTTCACGGAATTGGGCCCGGATGTTAATGTCGATTTTCAAGAGCTTAAGAGACTATTTTTGGAAATCTGACGTCACATTATGCTGGCCACGGGCGATTGGAGTTAGTATGACTAAAAATTGAAATTTTAGTTCGGGGTTGAAAAATTACGATTTTGCCCCTCGGGACGCCGGCGTCGTTTTTCGAGGCCAAATGAGGTTATTTTTCGAGGCCGACGCCATTTTAGGGTGGCCACGCATACCAGGAGTTGTTATGACCAAAAATTGGAACTTTCGCAAAAATAGGAAAAATAATATCATTTTATTCCCAGAACCTCATAGCCGATTTTCAAGGGCTTAAGGAGCTATTTTCGCTATTCCAATGCCACATTATGTTGGCCACGCATATGGAGGGTTGATATGTGCGAAAATTGGAATTTCGCCCCGGGGCCAGAAAAATGACGGTTTTGCCCATGGGCTATTTTTGGTCCGAATTTTTGGGAAATTATTTAGGATAATTAAGAGTGCTTATCAGCTCAATTATTATGGCCAAAAACCTTTTTGCCCATTATTTTTGGATAAGATTTATTTAAAACCGTCGGATTAGGGGTATTTTGGTCAAATCGTCGAATCGGCAACACGTGGCGCTTGGGGGCTACTGTATTTGACTAGACCAGACCAGTTTCTCTCTCCTCCCTCACTTTTTCGGCCAGCAACCCCACAGAACAGCCCTCTCTCCCAATTTTTCTCTCTAGACTTGGCTTGCCGGAGCTCACCGCTAGCCACCAGAGCACCACCGCCGGCCACCGTGCTTCGCCGTCGACCACCACAGCCCCTAGCTTCAGCCTCAGCTTCAACCGACCCCTTTCCCTCTCTTTTTCCCTCTCTTTCTCTCTCTTTCTCCTCTCGGGCTAGCACCGCCGCCGCGCCGGAGCCCGATCGGCCAAGCCGCTGCCACAGTGACGTCCCTGACGTCCATACGACACCGTCCACCGCTATCCGTACGGGTCGTTCGTACGGACCGCGGCGCTAGCCACCGGCGACCCGCCGGCCATCGTTTCCCGTCGGTCTGTACAGTGTCCGTACGGAAGTTACTGTTCATCGCCGTCCATACAACCATGTTCGTACGCCGCCGTCCGTACCTCTGTCGTCGGGAATTCCGCCGCCGGTTTCACTATTCATCAGTGATCGGCCGCTGTTCTTCGTCGTTGTGATCCCGTATTAAGTGAGTAAAATTCCTAAACTCGGATTAGGACTGTTAGTGCAAAATTCTGGACTGATTTTGGAATACTAGTATTGGCTGGGAAAAATTAGTGTGCTGATTGATGGAAATTATTAACGGGAAAAATTTAGTTGGGAATGATAATTGGATTAAATGGCTAAGTTAGGAGTACGTTGGTGGAATTGCCGGGTATGCCCGGGTTGACTGATTGTATGGCAATTGTGCTTAATGGTGATTGATTTCGCATTGCCATGTTGTGTGTTGAGTGTCTGAATTTTATCGGTGCTCGTGGTACACTACATTGCATAACATGGACACGCATTTTGTGTGCCAAGAGTGAGGCATGTGGCAAAGTGTGCGAGATTGCGTGTCTGCCATGAGCATGTGATCACTTAAAATACCCTGAAGCGTTTCACGCTGGATTCAGATAATAATGAATTGTGTGATCACCTAAAGACCTTTGGGTCATGACCTTCGGGTCGATACCGTCCTCATGCACTTTGAAGCAGGACGATGCCCGGTACGTCCGGAAGGCGACCATCCTCATGCACTTTGAAGCAGGCTCTGGTTCGCAAGGAGATCAGTGTTGTGCTTCATGTATTTTGTAGCAGGCTAGAGACATTGGGCCAGATCGGTTGCTACGCCTCATGCATTTTGGAGCAGGCTAGACGCACCGGGCCGTGAAAAAGTGATGACTTTAGTCGTAATAATAATGAAATGGGCAAGTGTGCCAGTGTGGGCCAATGGGCCGGAAAAATGCTCATGACATGTCGACAACATTTGCATACATAATCATGCATTGACCAGCATGCTAGTGTGTGAGACTCAGTGCTTGAGCATGTGCTGTGATTTTTATAGTAAACTGTCTAACCTGCAGGATCGGAGATTTGTGTGAATATTGTGTTGTGATTTTGAATGCTTGTTCCGGTCAGAAGATTGCATACTAGCCTAGCCTAGGTTTAGAGGTTAAACTTACTGAGATTCGTCTCATGGTTGTGTAAACCGAAACTTTTCAGACCCCCAGCCGTGAGGATGCAGAGACCACCGCCACTTTTTGGGATCCCTAGGCAGATCCGCCAGTATATTAGTTCCTACCTCTCAGGAAATGGGGAGACTTTTGTGAGATATCAATCTGTAGTTTATGTGGACGTAGGCGAATATTACTACCAAGTGCAGGAGTACGTGACATGGTGCCATCGGGATGCTGATGATAATGAAGGAGAGCCCCTCAGGACTTTTGATGCTCCGGTTGATGAGATTGGGTTGTTGCAGCCGATTATAGCCAACGGAGAAGTGATCGACCCCGAGGCCACGCCAGAGTGGATAAGGCAGTAAGAAAAAGTGGAGGACGAGCCCAATGTAGTAGCTAAGGATCCTGAGCTTATGAATGAGGCAGAGGATGATGAGCCCGAAGCTATGGAACAGGATGTAGAGGAGGATGGAGAGGTGGCAGAGTTGGGATCAGATGAGGAGGGGTTTGAGTTGTACCTCAACCCGGAGCTGGAGCTAGATTCTGAGGATGAGAGAGCAAAGGCCATGGATTCGGAGGAGTCGGAGCTTAGCGGGGAGGCCTCCGAAGAGTCATCGGATGGTTCTGCTGAGTCGTCCGATCTGGATTGGGAACCTTAGGACTACCCCTTCTCTGATCGTAACTAGTACCGAGAGCCGCTACTTTTTGGACTGTAGCCCTCTTCCTAAGTTTAGCCTAACCACCTAAGCTGCGTATCCCTTTTTGATCAAGCGGCTGTTGACTGGTTGTAGTCCTTTTTGCTGTACTTGTATATATTGTATAAATGATTTTTTTTATTTAGTAATATAAATGTGTAATTACTTTCCGCTATGAGTATTTAAGTTTGGGTATCTGTGGCTCATATAGTAGTGTATGGGATTGTTTATTTATTGCTTCCGCTTGTGCTTGATCTCTGTTCGGGTGTGAGTCGGCAACACTTCCTGGGACGTCGCAGTTTATCGACCAAGATAGAGATGTTGCGTACCGATGGGGTTTGGGCCGTGACATTCCCCCTTTCAAATTAGTATCGGAGCAAGGTTAGCTTGGTCCAATTGGATAGAAGTTTGGAGTAATAAGGAGCGATGAGATCATGGGTAGCCAGTAAGGTGACCTCGTGTGCTACATGCATCTCCTGATTACTTGTGATTGTGTTTGAATTGTTGGTTGCTTGACTCGTAAGTGCATGTGCGGTAGGACCTGAGGTGAGTATATAAATCCCTTGGGTGATGAGTTGGCCAGTTTTTATTAAGCTATGTGTCGATTGTTTGATTGTTGTTTGATACCTGCCTAGGACTTAGACTGGGATAGATTGGTTTAAGTCTTTAATTCCTTTGTGAAATTATAACAGGTAGTTGTAGAACCGAGTAGTCAAGATGAGTAGCGTGGGGAGAGGTATAGGAAGAGTTCCCAGAAGGGGTGCAGGAAGAGGATCCAGAGGTAGAGGTCGTGCTCGAGTGAGAGCAGTAGACAACCTGAGAATTAATGTGGGAGCTGCAGTAGACCCCAGAGCTAATGTTAGACCCGTGGAGGATCCACATATGGAAGGAGTCCTTAGGGTGCTAGAAAGAATCGGAAATGTGCTGGATAGGCAAGCTCAAGGGCAAGAGAATACGGCGGCCCAGGTTGTTGAGACTGCCGCCGCGGCTGCTATGAATGAGAATCAAGCCAATGTTGGACAGGCTCAGCGAGCAGTAGTTAGATAGATGCCCCAGTTAGTAGAACAATTCATGAAATTAAAACCGCCTAAATTTCATGGTCGCGGTGACCCCGAGATTGCACCAAGATGGGTAGAAGAACTAGAGAAAACCTTCAAAGTTTTGGGGTGCACCAACAAGGAGAAAGTGACATTAGCAGTTTATCAATTACAAGAAGGTGCCAACGATTGGTGGAATGCCGTGGAAGGCAGAGTGTTTCCTGTAGGAACGGTTCCGACTTGGGCTGTATTGGTGGAAAATTTCTATGAAAAATATTTCTCGAAAAATGTGCAAGAAAAGAAATTGATGAAATTTATGCGCTTGCGTTAGGGATAAATGACAGTGGACCAGTATGAGGATGAATTTGCTAGACTAGCCAAGTTTGCACCGACTATGGTGGAAAATCCGAGAGATAGAGCGCGAAGATTCCGGGATGGATTGAAGCCAGATTTTTGGAGTCTGATTTTGTCCCACGACATTAAAGATTATGGGAAAATGCATAGACGAGCTTAGATTATGGAACGGGACCAGTAGAAAAGGGCAGCCGCTTCGGGATCACGGTTTGCTCAAAACCGAGATAATCGCCGTTTGGGGAAGAGACCGATGACTGGAAGTAGGAGATTTGTTCCGCCAGCCAGGCGGAATATTAGTAAACCGAGTCCTCAGATGAATAGGTACGGGGCATGTTTTAAGTGCGGGAGTCTAGAGCATCAAATTCGCACTTGCCCGCAGATGCAACCATCAGGATAGCCTCGATTACCGCCACCGCGAATTGGAAATCAAGCCGGACTTCCCCCATCGGCTAATCAGGGACAACCGCCAGCTCAAGGACGGATTTATGCAATGGTGCGCAAGGAAGCTGAGAATGCACTGGGCGTGATCACAGGTACGAATTCCTTGTGTGATCATGCCGCGTATACATTGTTTGATCTAGGGGCAACCCATTCGTTTGTTTCAGAACAGTTTATTGAGTTAGTTGGTATTAAACCAGTGCTGCTTGAGAATGTGCTTTGTGTGTCAACACCTATGAATGTTAGGTTGCTAGTTTTCTTTGGATGTCCTAACTGTAAGATAATCATTGGAAGTAAGGAAGGAAGTATCGATTTGGCAGTATTAGCCATGTTCGATTTTGATGTGATTATTGGAATGGACTGGTTAGTCCGACAGAAAGCTGTAATGGATTGTAGCAATAGGACAATCCAATTTAATCCGGATGGACGCCCTAGTTTTATATTTCAGGGAAACCGAGGAGGAACCTCGATCCCTTAGATTTCCTCACTCGAGGTGAATAAGCTGTTGGAGGAAAGGTGTGAAGGATATTTGGTGAATGTTGTGGATCCAACAGTGGAGGAACCTAAGTTGGAAAATATACCCGTAGTAAGCAATTTTCCCAAGGTGTTTCCTCAGGAATTGCCGGGTTTACCACCTGAGTGAGGGATGGAGTTCGTGATTGAATTGACACCGGGAACAGAGCCAATTTCAAAAGCGCCGTATAGGATGTCCTTATCTGAACTGAAAGAGTTAAAGGTTCAGATACAAGAACTATTGGACAAAGGCTTTATTCGTCCTAGTGCGTCTCCATGGGGAGCGTCAGTCCTGTTTGTCAAGAAGAAAGATGGAACACTAAGGTTGTGTATAGATTACCGGCAGTTGAACCAAGTGACAATGAAGAATAAGTATCCACTGCTAAAAATTGATGATTTGTTTGATTAGTTACAGGGAGTTTCGGTGTTTTCCAAAATAGATTTAAGGACCGGGTACCATCAGTTAAGGATCAGAAATGAGGATCTTCCTAAAACTGCTTTCAGGACTCGATACGGGCATTATGAATTTACGATTATACCCTTTGGATTAACAAATGCCCCAGCTGCTTTCATGGATTTGATGAATCGAGTGTTCAAGGAATTTCTGAATCAGTTTGTGATAGTTTTTATTGATGATATATTGGTGTATTCGAAGAGCGCCGAGAAACATGAACTACACTTGGCTGAAGTGCTACTACGAACCTTGAGAGAGCATACGCTGTATGCTAAGTTCAGCAAGTATGAATTTTGGCTTAGCAAAGTAGGATTTCTTGGACATATCGTTTTTGGGGATGGAATTTCGGTGATCCAGTTAAGATTGAAGTAGTTACTAAGTGGCCTAGACCGACATCAATAACCGAGATTCGAAGTTTTCTTGGGTTGGCTAGTTATTACAGACGATATGTAGAAGGATTTTTGTCGATAGCCATGCCAATGACGAAGCTGCTAAGAAGGAAGCGAAGTTTGAGTGAGATGACAAGTGTGAAAGGAGTTTTCATGAATTGAAACACCGGTTAACGACTGCTCCTGTATTGACCATTTCGTCGGGCCCAAGAGGATTCGAGATTTATAGTGATGCTTCGCTAAAAGGATTGGGCTGTGCGTTAATGCAGCATGGAAAAGTGGTGACATATGCGTCGCGTCAGTTGAGACCGCATGAGATGAACTACCTGACGCATGATTTGGAATTAGCTGCTATCGTGTTTGCACTCAAATTCTGGAGACATTATTTATGTGGAGAGAAGTTCCAGATTTATACGGATCATCAAAGTCTCAAGTACCTATTTTCGTAGAAGGAATTTAATATGAGGCAACGCCGATGGATGGAGCTTCTAAAGGATTATGATTGTGATATCCTGTACCATCCTAGAAAAGCCAATCAGGTGGCAGATGCCTTGAGCCGAAAGTCCAGTACGGCACATCTAATGGTCAAGGAGTGGACCTTGTTAGAAAGACTCAGGGATTCAGAATTTAAGTTCGAGATGAGTCAAGTATCGAATTTACTGGCCGCCTTGAGGATTGAACTGGAAATTCAGATCAGGATCAAGGAACTCCAGTCTACGGAACCAGAAATCCAAAAAATTGTGGAGATGGACGTAGCAAAAGGGAAACCGGACTTTCAAGTGTCCAAGGATGGAGTTCTGAAGTTTCGAGGGCGATTGTGTGTACCGGATGATGTGAAGCTTAAGGAAGAAGTCCTATCGGAAGCTCATAGAAGCAATTATAGTATCCACCCGGGAAGTACAAAGATGTACCAAAATTTGAGACAATATTACTGGTGGAATGGGATGAAGGTGGATATAGCCAGGCACGTAGCTAAGTGTTTGACGTGCCAACAAGTAAAGGCACAGCATTGCAAGCCTGGAGGACTGTTGAGACCGTTAGAAATCCCAGAGTGGAAATGGGAACATATTACCATGAATTTCGTAACGGAATTGCCAAGAAGCCAAAGAGGACATGATTCAATTTGGGTGATAGTGGATAGACTGACGAAGTCGGCGCACCTCCTGACTGCGCGAAAAGACTTTGAGTTGGAAAAATACGCAGATTTGTATGCGAGGCAGATCGTTAGGTTACATAGAGTACTAGTAACGATCACTTCGGACCGTGATCCGAGATTTACGGCCAATTTTTGGAAAAGTTTACAAATGGCCTTAGGGACAAAACTACAATTCAGTACAGCCTGCCATCCACAGACAAATGGTCAGTCTGAAAGGACCATTCAGACCCTGGAAGATATGCTGAAAGCTTGTGTGATAGATTTCCAAGGCAAATGTGAAGAACAGTTACATTTGGTAGAATTTGCCTACAACAATAGCTATCAGCAGAGCATTCAGATGGCACCTTTTGAGGTCTTATATGGTAGAGCGTGCAGGACATCAGTATGTTGGGATGAAGTGGGTGAACGGAGTATCACAGGTCCAGAATTGATCCAACAGACAGTTGAAGCGGTTGAAGTCATTTGAGACAGGCTTAGAACGGCGCAGAGTGGCCAGAAAAGTTACGCCGATCGGAGACGACGACCTTTGGAGTTTCAAATTGGAGATTACGTGTTTCTCAAGGTGTCGCCTATGAAGGGATTATCTAAATTCGGCAAGAAAGGAAAATTGAGTCCTAGGTATGTCGGGCCATTTGAAATCTTGGAAAAGATTGGAGATATCGCTTATCAACTTGCCTTGCCGCCTAACTTGTCGCAAGTACACAGTGTATTTCACGTGTCAATGTTAATGAAGCATGAACCAGACCCAACTCATGTTTTAAGATACGAGGAGATAGAGGTGGACGACAAAGTGTCGTACGTGGAAAAACCAATCAGGATTGAAGATAGAAAAGAGTGTGTGTTGAGGAACAAAACAATCCCAATGGTTAAAGTCGTCTAGGAGCACCATGGAATAGAAGGTGCCACGTGAGAAAGCGAAGAAGCCACGAGACGTCAACACCCCCAGTTATTTGAGTAGATGATGATAGATTGCAAATTTTGAGGACGAAATTTTTGTAAGGGGGGAAGAGTTGTAACAGCCCGAATTTCGATGTAATTTCAGGATCAATAAAACTGATGTTACTTCGCATTTCATTTTAGTAAGTCTCGCCCAGAGCTGATCACTCTTGGGATACTAACCAATGGAATATAGCTAACTAAAAAACGGTACGTAAACCGGGGACCCTATCTCGAAACGGATACTGATTACGAGAGACTCTAAGGAAATATTTTGGGCCAACGTGGGCTGATCTTAGGAAAAAGGAATGGATTGGGTTTGGCCAAGGCCAACGACGTACCATAGGGACGCAGGTGATTCTGTAAAACCGAAAGTACATGTGGCTAACCAGTCCTGAACTTGAACCAAACGATCATGACCTCTGAAACTAGTGGGAATTTCTTAGTCTCTCAATGATCGAGGCCATCATGATATGGATAACCCTAGGTCGATACGCATAACCTCTAAACAGCCATCCGTTAGTGAGAGACCCTGAAATTGAAAGTTTAGCGAATTTCGTTCACAGAATTGGGCCCGAATGTCAATATCGATTTTCAAGGGCTTAAGAGACTATTTTTGGAAATCTGACGTCACATTATGTTGGCCACGCGTAATTGGAGTTAGTATGACTAAAAATTGAAATTTTAGTCCGGGGTTGAAAAATTACGATTTTGCCCCTTGGGACGCCCGCGTCACTTTTCGAGGCCAAATAAGGTTATTTTTCGAGGCCAATGCCATTTTAGAGTGGCCACGCATACCAGGAGTTGTTATGACCAAAAATTGGAACTTTGGCAAAAATTGGAAAAATAATATCATTTTATTCCCAGAATTTCGTAGTCGATTTTCGAGGGCTTAGGAGCTATTTTCGCTATTCCGATGCCACATTATGTTGGCCACGCATATGGAGGGTTGATATGTGCGAAAATTGAAATTTCACCTCGGGGCCGAAAAAATGACGGTTTTGCCCCTGGGCTATTTTTTGTCCGAATTTTTGGGAAATTATTTAGGATAATTAAGAGTGGTTATCAGATCAATTATTGGGGCCAAAGACCTTTTTGCCCCTTATTTTTGGATAAGATTTATTTAGAACCGTTGGATTATGGGTATTTTGGTCAAATCGTCAGATCGGCGACACGTGGCGCTTAGGGGCTACTGTATTTGACTAGACCAGACCAGTTTCTCTCTCCTCCCTCACTTTTTCAGCCAGCAACCCCACAGAACAGCCCTCTCTCCCAATTTTTCTCTCTCGACTTGGCTTGCCGGAGCTCACCGCCGGCCACTGGAGTGCCACCGCCGGCCACCGTGCTCCGCCGTCGACCACCACAGCCCCTAGCTTCAACCGACCCCTTTTCCTCTCCTTTTGCCTCTCTTTCTCTCTCTTTTTCCTCTCGGGCTAGCATCGCCGCCGTGCCGGAGCCGGATCGGCCAAGCCGCTACCACAGCGACGTCCCTGACATCCGTACGATGCTGTCCACCACCGTCCGTACGGTGACCGTACGGACCGCCACGCTAGCCACCGTTTCCTGTTGGTCTGTACAGTGTCAGTACGGAAGTTACTGTTCATCGCCGTCCGTACAGCCATGTCCGTACGCCGCCGGCCGCCATCCGTACCTCCGTCACCGGGAATTTCACCGTCGGTTTCACTGGTCATCAGTGATCGGCCGCCGTTCCCGATCGTCGTGACCCCATATTAAGTGAGTAAAATTCATAAACCCGGATTAGGACTGTTAGTGCAAAATTCTAGACTGATTTTGGAATACTAGTACTGGCTGGGAAAAATTAGTGTGCTGATTGATGGGAATTATTATCGGGAAAAATTTAGTAAGCTAATGAGAAATTATTGGGAAGGATAATTGGATTAAATGTCTAAGTTAGGAGTACGTTGGTGGAATTGCCGGGTATGCCCGGGTTAACTGATTGTATGGCAATTGTGCTTAATGGTGATTGCATTGCCATGTCGTGTGTTGGGTGTCTGAATTTTATCGGTGCTCGTGGTACACTGCATTACATAATATGGACACGCATTTTGCGTGCCAAGAATGAGGCATGTGGCAAAATGTGCGAGATTGTTTGTCTGCCTTGAGTATGTGATCACTTAAAATA
This sequence comes from Syzygium aromaticum, assembly GCA_024500025.1. Lineage (NCBI taxonomy): Eukaryota > Viridiplantae > Streptophyta > Magnoliopsida > Myrtales > Myrtaceae > Syzygium > Syzygium aromaticum. Next base: position 7,487,776 of record CM044891.1, on the reverse strand, counting down.
CCCTGAAGCGTTTCACGCTGGATTCAGATAATAATGAATTGTGTAATCACCTAAGGACTTTTAGGTCATGACCTTCGGGTCGATACCGTCCTCATGCACTTTGAAGCAGGACGATGCTTGGTACGTTCGGAAGGTGACCATCCTCATGCACTTTGAAGCAGGCTTTGGTTCGCAAGGAGATCAGTGTTGCGCCTCATGCACTTTGTAGCAGGTTAGAGACACTGGGCTAGATCGGTTACTGTGCCTCATGCACTTTGGAGCAGGCTAGACGCACCGGGCCGTGAAAAAGTGATGACTTGAGTCGTAATAATAGTGAAATGGGCAAATGTGCCAGTGTGGGTCAGTGGGCTGGAAAAATGTGTATGACATGTTGACAACATTTACATGCATAATCATGCATTGACTAGCATGCGAGTGTGTGAGACTCAGTACTTGAGCATGTGCTGTGATTTTTATAGTAAACTGTCTAACCTATAGGGTCGGAGATTTGTGTGAATATTGTGTATTGTGATTATGAATGCTTGTTCCGGTCAGGAGATTATATGCTAGCTTAGCCTGGGTTTAGGGGTTGAACTTACTGAGATTTGTCTCACGGTTGTGTAAACCGAAATTTTTCAGACCTTCAGCCGTGAGGATGCAGAGACCACCACCACTTTTTGGGATCCCTAGGCAGATCCGCCAGTATACTAGTTCCTATTCCTCAGGAAATGGGGAAACTTTTGTGAGATATCGATCCGTAGTTTATGTGGATGTAGGCGAATATTACTACCAGGTGCAGGAGTACGTGGCATGGTACCACCAGGATGCTGATGGTAATGAAGGGGAGCCCCTCAAAACTTTTGATGCTCAGGTTGATGAGATTGGGTTGTTGCAGCCGATTATAGCCGACGGAGAAGTGATCGACCCTGAGACCACGCCAGAGTGGATAAGGCAGTATGAAGAAGTGGACAAGGAGCCTAATGTAGTAGCTAAGGACCCTGAGCCGATGGATGAGGCAGAGGATGACGAGCCCGAGGCTATGGAATAGGATGTAGAGGAAGATGGAGAGGTGGCAGAGTTGGGATCAAATGAGGAGGGGTTCGAGCGTTACCTCGACCCGGAGTTGGAGCTAGACTCTAAGGATGAGAGAGTAGAGGCCATGGATTCGGAGGAGTCGGTGCCTAGCGGGAAGGCCTCCGAGGAGTCATCGGATGGTTCTGCTGTGTCGTCCGATCCAGATTGGGAACCTTAGGACTACCCCTTCCCTGACCGTAACTAGTACTGAGGGCCGCTACTTTTTGGACTGTAGCCCTCTTCATAGGTTTAGCCTGACCACCTGAGCCACGTATCCCTTTTTGACCAGGCGGCTGTTAACCGGTTGTAGTCATTTTTGCTGTACTTGTAGATATTGTATAAATTGTTTTTTTATATAGTAATATAAATGTGTAATTACTTTCTGCTATGAGTATTTAAGTTTGGCTATCTGTGGCTCATATAGTAGTGTCCGGGATTGTTTATTTATTGCTTCCGCTTGTGTTTGATCTCTGTTCGAGTGTAGGTCGGCGACGCTTCCTGGGACGTCGCAGTTTATCGATCAAGGTAGGGATATTGCGTACCAATGGGGTTTGGGGCGTGACAGTTTGGGTCTTTGTTAAGGTTCCGAATCACTGTATCACTAGTACTAAATCTCGGCCGTTGATAATCCAATTTAATTAGGATGCTCAGCTAATAACTTTTAGTTTATCCAGGTTAATCGCAAATTTTCAATGTTGTGGGTCTCAAGTGAGATCAAAATAATCAAATTGTGAGATTCGCTTGGTCTAAACAAGAACTTGCCTAGTAAAAGATCTTACCCGACTTCAGAAAATGTGATTTTCAGATAGAGAATATTAGTGTAATGCAGCACTACGGAGGGCCTCCTTAAAAAACCCCTAGGGAGACTTATTTTGATTGCACCGTGCGTGTTCTAAAGGGGCAACTATTTGGCTTAGAGAATTTGCACATCCACAATATCCATAAAAACATCCGTTGGGTCGTCCATATTAATCATAACTTTCATCTTATTCAAGTGTTATGATAAACAGTACTTAGCAGCATGAGAAGTCCTAATTCAATGCGTGTTTAGAAAAAGAGAACTTCTATTGCTGAATGCTAGCATTGTCTTATCAACTAGGTATTGCAATCAGTTATTGAAGATATTGCATACTCATTGTCACCCTGTGTTGATTCAGACGAGCGCCCACGTTACAGATATCGGTGAAAGTATTGATAGTATGAAAAATATTAAAGATGCTATTTATCACAATCATGTATTAATTACTTATCAAAATCATGTATTTTCTCTAGTACCCTGGACATTGCGGGGGTCTGGACATGTGCTTTTGCCTTGGGATATGGCACGAGTGTCACCACTTACTGAGATTTAAATCCTAAAGAAATCAAGGTGAGCACAATGATCGCTGCCTTATAACGTGAGTGTGGCCCGTCCTTGTCCATATTTTTTCTTTGTTAATTACATTTTATTAAATTCGTGCTGACACTTTCTATATGGTACATATTCTGAGGGCGATGTTTAAGTCGCGAATCAATTGTTTACTTTTAACAGCTGATAATCATCTGTTTCTTTCTTCATTGACTGCTACTCGACGCTCCCCATCCTTCAAGTTTTTTGCATTCAAAAACTCTTCGCCTCGTTCGTCTCTCGCTCTGTTTCACACGTTTTTTCTCCAGTTATTAAGGGCAACGTGCAATCTTATCAATATTTTTTATGGTAAGATGATTGGTACAGATGGCTTGTAATAGCTTTCAATGGCAACATGTCTAATTCTATGGTTAGACCAGTCGACAATAGAAGTCCCTCTTAGAATATAAAAATTTTCTTGAGGATGTATTGATCAAACATAAAGGGCTCTTGCTATTTTTGGATCCTCTGAGAAATTTAAATTTCAGGTGTGATTTCTCTGTTAGGATTGTTCCCAAATCTGTCCCTATGTAATATTTCCTTCAGAGACCAAAAAGGACAAAATGCTAAAATACACAATCTCTTATAGTAATCTTCACACATTCCACCTTTTTAGCTTGCGGTTATTTTTTCTTTCGTCTTCTTTATTTTTCCATTTCCGCTTACGGTATCTCTGTTTGTGGAAAGTGCTGTAAATTTGATTGTATGCTTATCATTGTGGTTGTTGAGTGTAAATTCTCTTTTTGAAGAAATTATACTCGTTGATACAAAATTATGCACCGACTTCACAAACAAAATCAATGTGAGAATCTATCTTTATATGACTATAGTAACAGTCTCTTCCCCGGGCTACTTTCAAGGTTGACACATATCACTCTAGATAAACTAGAAAGGACTTCAACTTATTCCAAGAATTGGAGGCGATACATTCTCCATAAAAAATGCGGCCATCTATTTTCTATCTCAGCTAATATAAAGCACTACTGACTAGATAGATTGGGATAATCGCACAATCAGTCATAATCATATTGTATAGAAACCAATTGAGTTCTAAATCATTTAATTGAACCAATGTAGTCTTCAACTTCTGCGGAAAAAATGCAATCAAGTTATTTCGATTAAATCTCGCCAGATTAAACTAATGTAGCAATCCAGTCATCTGTGGTAGCCCTGCTTGTAATGGTGAGGTGTGAGTGGACTATTTCAAAAGATGCCATTTTTCTTTTGATTTTTTTCCGATTTTGTTTCATGTAGTTACAATTTGAGATTGAACTACTAATCAAAATGGGTTTGATATGAGACTAATGGAAACCCATAAATACACTCGTAGAGTTGAACTTTGATATTTTAAACTCGTTTTGGTCGGGGTTTGTAAATTTAAGTTACTCATATACAATCTGGTATACTAAATTAGAGTTGAAAAATTGGATTACGATCCATCTTGCCACCTCCAGACAGAAGTACATGTCCAATGAGTGTGGCCTCCTTTGTCCATTGGAGGTTCTCTTTATTAATTACATTTGGTTGCATCAATGGTGACAGACCGCACGAAGTACTTACTATTTCGTTACTGTTTACAATATTCTCACACCTAATCACTGATTGTGCGTTGGCGGTGGAGGCACAGATAATGGTGATGGTGACCGGTCAACAAAAGGAATATTTTGTGACCGTGGATTTATAAGATTAATATCACGAAAAATTTTAATTTAATATATTTATAATAATTTTATTTCAAAATAATTTTTTGATCATTAAAAATCATAAATTGATATACTTATGATAAATTTATCCCCCATTAAATTAGATTAATATTACAAAAAAATAATAAATTCGCAAACTTGTAACAAAGAGAGAGTAAAATCCCAAACTGGTATATCTGTCAACTATCACGTGTCATCAAACTCAATAATTTGACAGTAAAATTTAACAAAAATTAACATATGGTAAATTTGTCATTAGTGTACCGGTTTGAGGTTTTTAGTGGTACAAAAATTAGTTTAGGGTATTTCTTACTTTACCAAAAAAAAATTAGCTTAGGGTAAATTTATTATAAGTGTACCAGTTTTGGGTTTTACGTGGTATTAACCCATGTTTGAATAAAGAATATAAATGGTGAAAATTGCTTATTAAAAAAAATAAACTGTGATTTTTTTTTATTATTAATAGCGATTCTTTCACCGTGAAATTATGGGTAGGAACACGCGCATGCTTGGCGACTTGAGTCGTCATTCATCCAATGAAAATCATTCCGAACCATCCACCTTGGCTCGCGTCTTTACTCACTTTCGTGGGTAAAAAGAAAACTCCCAATAAGCATAACCATACCATTTAAGTAGAGACCATCTTCTGACCAAAAAACAAAAAACAAAAAAAAAAAACTATAGTCTATCTTCTTTTCTTGAGAAATTGTGCAAAATGCATAACACTTATTCTTTACAGTAAAAAATGGATACTCACTTAACATATCTATCTTGCAATTATTGAATATCAATAAGAGGATATCTTTATGTTAACATTGTCATTTTCTTAAATAATGATAAATGATGCAAAATATACTTATTTTTACAATAAAAAGGTATGCTTACTTAACCCAAGTAGCGGTGCTCCTGGTTAGGGCATTGGAGGATTTCCAACTTTGGAACTAGATGTCACCTGTTCGAATCCCACAATGTTTCATGGATTTAGATCCACTGACACAAGCTAAGCACATGAACTTAACCGATTTATGGGGTTTGTAGGATATTTCATGCGCATCTAGATAGATTGGTCTCCACATTTGTGCCCCTAAATTATAAAGGGATTCATTTGCCCTAGGGGAATGCTAACTTTATATAATAATTTTTTTAAATGCACTTATTCCTCATAAACTAGGTAATTGTTATGCAAAAGGTCCTTATCAATTTAATAAGATAGAGAATGTTCGTCATAACTTTAATTAGTCAAAAAAATGGTTAGAAATTAGTCATAACCTTTCAAATATTCATAAAAAAATATACGGATTTAGTGAGTTATTTGACATTCTAATCTAACAACTATGGTTGGCAAAAAAATTAGACAACTTCAATTTTTCCTTACAAATTGGGTTTTTTATTCACTTGAAGGGATGATTTGGGGGGCTTTCTATCCACAAATATGTGAAAATTTAAAAGATAATACATAAAAAGTCAAGACTTACTTTCAACTAAGGGTCAAAATTAATTAGATTTAAGAGTCTAAATAAGGCCAAGTCTAATATCACAAAAGTGGAACTTTATCAAAAATTGCTGAGCAATATATAAACCAATAGCACGGAGACTTGATCAATGTTTGTCCTTTAGTGGTGGAGGAAAGGCTGGAGACTTATCGAATGTTTGCCCATTAGCGGGGAAGGAAAGAATGGAGACTAAAATATTGGTGATGGTGACTGGTCAACCAAACAATAACAATTTATGGTCTTTTATTCTCAAAATCAGTTATGGAACAGAAATTTGTTTAGTAAATTTTTTGTTTCCAGGCACAAATTTGACAAAATATGTTCCCAAAATCAGTTTTGGAACAAAATCAAGAATCAAGAAAAAAAAAATGTTCCGTTTCTTCTTCTTCTTCTTCTTGACTTGTGGTCGCCAGCCGCCGGTGACTGGCCACAGGCCAAGGTCAGAGAAGGTTGGACCCTCGCCGCTTGGGTTAGGGCTGCCCTTGTCGGATTTGGCATGAGCGACCCTCACCCTAGCCGCCGCCCTCACCCTCGCCGTCGCCATTGCCTAAGCCACCGAGGGCAGCCCTTGCCCAGAACCTTACCCAGGTCGCAAGCTGCCTTTGCCCAGGCGGCAAGGGTCTAGCCCTCGTTGGCCCTGGCCTGTGGCCAATCACCGGCGCCGATGACTGGCCATGGCCAAGGAAGGGAATGGGGAAGGAGAAGAAAAAAAAAAGAAAGAAATATTAAAAATTTTAAAATATTATTAATAAAAGAAATGTTGTACAGTTATCAAATGCATTTCTGTTCTTTTTTTATTTCAATAATAGAAATTTTGGGCAGTTACAAAAGGCCTTCAAATGTTTAGAAATTATTCCCAGGCACGGAATAAAAAACAATTATTTTTTAGTAGAATCAGCTCCTGGGAACAGAATAATTGTCAAACGCACCCTAAATTACAGAATGACATCCTTTTCTAACTATTGTTTACAGGTCCATCATTCTAATCTTGATAAAGGTGACGACTTATAGGGGTGTGCCCCTAAGTTTTTAGCTTCTCAAGGAATAGATTGGCATATGGTTAAGGCCTAAACTAAGGTTAGGATACTGAGCTCTATAGTCCATGCCCATCTCCTCTTTCATCCTTGTGGTTTAGGTCTTTTTTATTTCTAATCGTTGGATCGCTAGTGCTATATTTCGGCTATTGATAATCAAATATTCCAGCAAAGAGGTGTTGTGGACATCGGCCCTTGTTTATTTTTATTTCGAGCCAGTGACGGCTTGAAGCAATATTATTTAATTCAACACCTTTCAATTTTGTTAATTTAATCTTAAATCTTTTGATAATTTTTCAATATAATTTTTCAAGCCAATTTTGGCCAAAAATGTTGATGTAGAGGTATAGTTATTACCGGTTATCCTACATGCCATAGTCAATATATTGAAGAGTTGCATTATAACAACATCGTTTTGTAGATTGTTCTGAATATTTTTATTGTACCTTTAAATTTTCTTTTCTTTCTGTTTTCGCATGTTTATCTTCTTCCTCATCATCTTCAGCTGCCCTGCAAGTTTTCTGATCACTGCCATTGCCATCACCAAGAAAGCAACCACCACCATCAAAATTATTTTTGCTCTTGAGAATGCACTTCCTGTTTGCCCTAACTGCATTCAAGAACGTAAATCGGGAAGCGAATCTCGTAATAAGAATTTGTTTGAAGAGCGAGAGTGTCCTCTCAACTGAGATTGACAGTGGGCGAGACCGCCTGGCTCGATCTTGGTGTGCCGTTTGGCAAAGTCATTGTACCTCCAAGTTTGTTGAGGCATTTTCGCAAACACATTGAGGGCGAAGCAAACTCATCCTTCAAATAAGGAGTAGAAGAGAATTACCCAGTGTTGGCGGTGGATGGGAATCAAGGTCCTGTTCCGGGTGAATTGGGTGGTGAAGACGAAGAGGATTTGAAGGAGAGAACACGGCATGATTTGGTACGCATGGACGAGCTACGCCAGCTAATCCATTACCTTCCTAAATGCGCTATGTTGACACCTAAATTTTGGTGCATCATTTAGTGTTAATTGCATAGCAAATTAGGGATTAAATTTTAACCCCTAAACAAAAATATTACAATTGCATAGCATATAGTTTAGGTTCATATAGATTAATTGCATTCCGCATCGGATCAGCGGTGGCAAACGAACTTAAAATTCATAACGTAAATCGAGCACAGGTACTGAACAAGACTCGGCTTACTCGGAAGGCATGGGCTGAAAATTACAAGTCAAAAAGGGCTGGGTTATCTTAATTTGAGCTTAAATTAGCCCATCAAGCTTAATTAAAAAAAGTCAGAATTAATTCAACCCACTTAGAATTAAATTAAATTAAGGGGTAAAACCTAAACCTAAGCCCGTTAGGACTAGAAAGCCCAGCTAATTGATCTAGGTTTGCGTTATAAATACATGTTTATGTCTCATAATCGAGGACTCTGAGAATTTCGAGAAGACACTTTTGAGAGCACAAGAGAAAAAAACGTGAGAGAAAAGAGCACACACAAATGAGAAGGGTCCACGCTCTCAAGTCGTTCTTCAAGTTTGGCTACCGGTTTTCCACAAAGATCTGCAGAGAAGAGGACAGAGGAGAAGAAGACCCACGTGGGAAACAAAGAAAAGAAGAAGAAAAGCAAAAAGAAAATCGTGAGAAGGGTTCTTGGGAAGGCAGCCAGACTGGGAGACATAAAAAAAGAGATGAGGCTTTTCTCTGGAATTTTTTCACGCTTCCACGAGCAGGAGACGAAGAATAGTTTTTGTTCTCTTTTTCTGCAGGTCAACGAAGGACACACACAAAGGAGTTTTGATAGACAGTAAGCGAAGCAGCGATTTTTGGCTCGGTCTGTCCAAACCTTGGCGTCATATCTTGCCGTCTGCTTTCTCCGTGGGTTTCCAGTGAGCATAGCTGCCCACGCGCACATCGTAGCAGTTCTCGTTCGTTGCTCTGCTCGCTGCCCGAGCGCACATCGCGGTGCTTTCCCGCCAACATCCTCCGAAGTTGCTGCCATCCTTGACGTTCGTCGCCCTTCCGTGGTGAGCTATTGCTGTTCCGCGACTTCCGAAGACGCCGCGCCGCCGCTCCCGACGCACCACTGGTCACCATCCCGATCCGCAATCCCAATCCGTTGCAAATTCAAATTTGGAAAGAAATCTACAAATCAGGTAATTATCTTATCCCGATTTGATTGGAATATTTTGTTGCCTAATTTGTGCTTATTAATATCTAATTTTGCATATTTGAATAATAGGCATTATTTCAATTAGGATTTATTTCCTTTATTTTTTTTTTAAATCTTGGATATGTATTACTTTTCAAATTTGGATAAAACTTAGAATTTTCAAAATCTTTTGAATATATCCAAGATATTTAAAATATCGAGAATTTTTCAAGATGTGATCAATTAGGAAAATTTCCTAATCCGCAACCGCACACGTGAAAATAAATCTATCTATCAGGCTTTAAATAGAGTTATTTCCATAGCGGGTATTTCGAATTTTAGGATTGATCTGTCACGCTTCAGATCGAAACTTAATTCAAAAGATTTAGCGGTTATTTTATTTTTACTTGATTTTAATTTCGAATTTTGATTAAAAAAAACCAAAAGATTACTCTAGAATAGGTTAATTTCTTTAGTTTAAAATTGCATGCTTAGATAATTGGCATTTTTAATTCCGAATTTCATTAAAAAAATACAAAAAAATAATATGCTTGTCATTAGAAATAGGTCACGTCGTCGCATGACATATAATTTGCATATTAGGTTGCATTAATCGCATGTCAATTTTTGCACGTCATTACATATAGGTTAACTTTCATTTAAATATGTGAAAATAAAAAATTTCTGCACTTTTGAAACTCTAAGTTAGGATTTATCAAAATTGTCAAATTGAGTATTTTTCTTGAAATTGGTACCGAAAGAGCGTTAGGGAATTTAGCGTAACCAAGTCTCCGATTCTATAATTTTTGGTTCGCAGGAATAAAATAGTACTCCCGCTATTTTATTTAGGTTTCTAATCAACCTACCTTAAATGATTAGTGGTGACTCTCATTGAAAATATTTGCATACTTACAATTGGACTTAAGTTGGGATTTGGTAGAGTTTGGGAGAACTTGAGTTAGATTAGTTAATTTAATTGATTTAGTAATCCATTAGCTTAAGATCGAAAACTCGATTTTTTAGGTCGTGACATGCTAATTCGGTGCTTCATCAGCATCATTTGTCGATCAACGTCAACCTCCATTAATGGAGGCACTCGAGTGACCTCATATGTAATGTGCACAACCTCAAGTGAGGTGTCGCACCTCAGTCCCAGGAGGCGAGCTCCGTTAATGGAGTTCAACCGCGACACTAAGAGAGAGAGAGAGAGAGAGAGAGAGAGAGAGAGAGAGAGAGAGAAACGCGATGGTGGCTTCTGTATGATGGCAGTTGCAATGGCGATGGCTAAGTTTGATCTTTACGGCGGTGGTCGAGTTGTTGGTGATGGTGGTGGCGGCTTACAGCAGCAATGACGGTGGCAGCAACATCTTTTAAAAACATCAAAAAGCTAGGGCTTCCAAGGGAGAGGATGAACTGCTAATTAAGAACATTTAGAAAAAAGGAAAAGATAATAGAAAATGAGTAAGAAAAATGAGAAAAATAAGCAAAATAATGTCGTTTTGAATAGAGTTGTACACATCATATCACCGATTGTGCAACGTAGGTCGGGTAATGATCACACTGGACGCCCTTGACTGGAAGGATTACAAAAGAATTTTGTGCAGAGATTTAGAATTAAATTATCAAAATTAAAAAATTTAAAATTAAATTAGAATTTATATAATATGATTAGGATCAATTGGGTAATTTCTCCAACAAAATTGAGTGAAGAAGTGAGTTTATATCCCATATTGTTACCTCTAGGCAAAAACTACGTGCGTCACGTGGGGGTGGCCCGGGTTGCCTATCCTTGTCCATTTGTTCTCTTTACAATTTTCTCATACCTAATCAATGTTTGTGATTTGACCAAAAAATAAAAAATAAGAAAAATCAATGTTCGTGCGTTAGCTGTGGAGGAGGCTCAGACATTGGTGATGGTGACTGGTCAACTAAAAAAAAAATGGAATGCAGAAAATCATCCATTTCTGTTACCCCCGATTGTCCATAAGTCCACCATCCTATTTTTGTCTCGATTGAGGCGAGCAAGAGCACTTGGAGCAATATGTGATCAAGTCTTCAGCTACCCAATGAACTAACTGGTGTTTAGTAAAGGCCTTAACCAAGGTTAGGTTACCAAGCTCTGTTATGCTTAAAATTGATAGCTCTTCCCTCCCCTTCCTTTAGCCTTGCTTGCACTCAAATTTCTTAGCCCTTATCTCTTTGTACTTTTCTCTAACCTATAACAAATTAAACGAGTAATCTAACATTCACCTGCATTTATATCAATCATCTTATGTTTATGTGTATCCACACCTCACTATCCTTACAATATAGCAAATATGTCGTTGGCTCTATTTAAGAACATTGCAATGGGCTTCCCATCCACGTTAAGTATATGCCAATCAATAATCAAAAGAAGCAAAACTATACCATTAAGCTAGAGGCTATTTTTCGTAAAGAAATTGTGCAAAATGCATAATACACTTATTCAATACAATAAAATTGATACTCACATAACATATCTGTCTTGCAATTATTGAATATCAATGATATGATAATTTTATATTAACATTATCATTTTCTTAAACAATGATAATTGATGCAAAGCACTTATCTTTTCATTAAAATATTATGCTTACTTAACCCCATTATTTGCGTAGTTGATTTGGTTATTGGAGGATTTCTAGCTTAGGAAGTAGAGGTCACTTGTTCAAGTCCCACATTATTTCGTGGGCTTAGAGCCACCAACGCAAGCAAACAGCATGAGGTTAACTAGCTCACGCGGTTTGCAAGATATTTGATGAGTATCTATGTAGATGGGTCTCCCTATGCCCCTATATCATGTAAAGAATTACGCTTACTCTACGAGAATGCTAACTTTGTATGGTAATTTTCTTAAATGCACTTATTCCCCATAAACTAGCTAGTTGTTATGTAAAAGGTCCTTATTAACTTAATTAGAAAGAGAACGTTCCTCATGGCTTTAAATAGTCAAAACATTTTTTTTGTTAGAAATTAGTCATAATCTTTTCAAACAGTCATAAAAAAGTATACGAATTTAGGAGTAATATCACATTATAATCTAACAATTATGGTTGGCAAAAAATTTAGAACTTCAATTTTTTCTTATCAATTGATTTTTTTATTCACTTAAAGGGATGATTTGAGGGGATTTCTATCAACAAATCTATGAAAATTTGAAAGATAATACATAAAAAGTCAAGACTTATTTTCAACTGAGGGTCAACAATAATTAGATATAAGGATTTAAGTTAGCAAACTCTAATATGTCAATAAGTAGAAGTTTATCAAAAATTGCAGCAGGAGTGCCATAACTTTTATATGACAATTAATTGAGTGTCATAACTTTTTTTTTCGCTCATTTAAATGCCACAAATTTGAAAAAATCAATCACTTAAGTGTTATTGACGATTTGTCTCATTGGAAAATCCGATGTGAACATTGGTCATCCTACGTGGCATCGCTAGCATCAACGTGGACAATTTTTGTAATTTTTTTCGCTAATTTAAATGTCACAAATTGGAAATATCAATAACTTAAGTGCCATAAATTTGAAAAATCAATCACTTAAGTGCCATCAACAATTTGCCTCACCGGAAAATCCGTTGCCGGCCTCAACTAGATCTGGTGAAAACCTTCGTACCTTCATTGGCAAGGCCAACATGGCCCCAGGTGAGGCCATTGCGACCTCGCCGAATGTGGACGAGCCCAATGGCCCTAGGCGAGGCTACAATCTAACCACGAGCGAGAGCACGAAGGCCATCGCTAGCCGTGGGCAAGGTGTCCTTGGCGCAAAGGCCCTTGCCCGCAGTGGGCGATGGCCTCACCCAAGGCCTTCACGGCCCCGCCAACCAAGGGCAAGGCCTTTGTGGTCACTGACCAATGGCCATCAAATATTTGAGTGTCACTTCCGGCAAACCGTCTTATATGAATTTTTGTTTATTTTTTGTGTTAAGAATATTTGATATTTTAATTTTTTTAAATTTTTTAAATTTCCTTTTTTTTCAATTGTTTTTTATACAATAACACGAAGTCTTGATCAATGTTTGGCCTTTAGGGGTCGAGAAAAAGATGGAGACTTAACCAATTTTTGCCCATTAGCAGAGCAGGTAAGGATGGAGACTAAAATATTGGTGATGGTGACTTGTCCGTAAAATACAGAATGTCATCCTTTTCAATTAATTGTTTACGAGTCCATCATTCTTGTCTTGATAAAGGTAACCAACAAAGGTCATTTTTCATATATATTTTTTTGGCCAGTGACGACTTGCAGGGGTGTGCCACTAAGCTTTCAGCTTTTCAAGAAATAGACTAGTGCTTAGTTAAGGCCTTAACTAAGGTTTGATTAATGAGCTCCGCGGTTTATACCCATCTCCTCTTTCTTCCTCGTTGTCTAGGTCTTTGTTAAGGTTCAAATCGTGGGATCGCTAGTACTGAATCTCGGCCATTGATAATTAAATATTCTAGCAAAAATTTGTTGTGGTTTGGCAAACGACAACGATCATTTTTATATTTATTTTTGGCCAGCCATAGCTTGGAGCAGTCTTCTACTAAGTTTCCAGCTTCCCAAGGAATTCACTAGCGTTTAGTTAAGGCCTTATATAAAGTTAGCTACATTATTTTTTGTTAAGTTTGCATATTGGTCATGTCTATATTTCTCCCAAAGGCTTGATAAGGATGGAAATATATAAAATCCAAGTTAAAATAAACTCTAATATGTTAAGTAAGCCATCATACGGTTTCTCGATTAGTGAAGAAATCTAATGAGATGTAAGTATTAAATCATTCCAAAGCATGAGAAGACAATGTGACCTTATCACTTGCATCTCAGATAATCTTGTTCCTTTCTCTTTCTCCTTTCACTTACCTATTCCAAATGAAATGAGTAATCTAATATCCACCTACAATTATATCGCTTATATTATGTTTGTGTGTATCTGCACCGCACTATCATTAAGATATAGCAAATACGTGATTGGCTCTATTTAAAAAACATTGCAATGCAAATGAATCACCAAAAGAAGCAAAATCATAACATTTAACTAGAATTGATCTTTTCTTAAGAAATTCTGTTGAATGTGACATACACTTATTCTTTACGATAAGAACAATGATGCTTACTTAACATCTCTATCTTGCAATTCTTGAACATCAATAATATGATGATTTTATGTCAACATTATCATCTTCAAAGTGATATAGAATCCAAAATACACTTATTCTTTGGAATAGTAAATTATGCTTGCTTAATCCTAGGATTGACGCAGTTGATTAGAGAGTTGAGGATTTTCAGCCTCGGAACTAGAGGCTGCCCATTGTAATCCCACAATAAACTGATCTTGATTAGAGCCATCTACACAAACCAAAGGCTTGAGCTTAACCAATTCATGGGGCTTGCAAGATGTTTCATAGGCTTCTCGGTTGACGGGTATCCATGCCAATGTCCTAGATTATAAAAATATATATGCTTACTTTTGGAGAACCCCATTTTTGTAAAGTAATTATTTTAGTATGCACTTATTCCTCATAAACTAGGTTGCTATTATGCAAAAGGTTCTTATCAACTTAATTACAAAGGGGACGTCCCCCTAAAATTTAATTAGTAATACCAATTTTCTTCTTTAGAAATTAGTCGTAACCTTTTTCAAATAGTTATAACAAATATATGGACTCAGGACTAATTTGATATTCCAAAAGTTGCTATTTGACATATAAATCAATAACATGGCCATTGCATCAATTTTGTCCATTCGTGGTGGAGAAAAGGATAGAGACTTAATTAATGTTTGTCAATTAGATTGAAAATTATGATTATCATGAAAATCAAAATTATAACATGTTAAATTATTATAATTATTTCTTTACCAAAAAAAAATTATTATAATTATCATAAGAACCAAAATTCAGACAATTTGATGGAAGATATTATAAGTGTTCTTCACATCAGAAGAGATGAATTAACTTGAATTCCCATCTAAATCATTACTTTACCAATCGACATACTAAAGTCTTATTAAACCACTTTTTAGTATATTTCAAAATAACAAACAAAAGAAAGAGTACTTGTTAGTGATGCAGCACAAACAAATAAACTCAAGTCATGCTATAACCAGCCTAAAGTGACACTTCAAGTATTCATTTCAAACAATTTAAATCGAGTCCTGACAGGCACATCTCAAATGGAGACTTTGAACACAATATCATCCCCATCAATTAGCTCAAAGACGCAAATAATTGGTATGCACAGATGAGTTTCTCTCAAGAATACATGCCAACTAGGGGAAAAGATAGAATCCCTCTAATGCGTCTGTAGCTTCCAACGAGCTTCACTGGCTATGATCTGTCAAAACACCTAAGAGTTGCTTTTTACTTTTCTAGAATATGTAGCTTGATGAATCCACCCGGAATAGCCTGCTCATATACATGTTTGAACAACCAAAATATGAAATTGCTGTAGTGGAATGAGAAATCCAAACAGAAATTGGAGGGCAAAACGCAAGATGGTAATGATTTGAGGTCGAAGAAATCCTAGGATAAATTTATCTTTTTGAAAGTGCTTGATGATGGAAGAAATTGCTAGCTAACATCCTTTCTTGATACATCTTGTTAATGAATATTGCTCTAGTAATCTATTAAGTTATATTATAAACTCTATATGGATGGAAAAAAATATTCAGCAAGTGGACATCAACAGCTAATGTGATCATGGCATTATAGGTGCTATCAATCATAATTGAACTCTAGGCATACTAGAGATACGGCAACCCCAGGTCAAGCAGGTGGTCCAGCAGTAGCATCCGATCAAGGCCCTCTCAAACAAAAAAAAAGAAAAAAAAGAAAACTTTTGATGGAAAGCTCACGGCAACATACGTTTCGACTCGTGCTGTCACGCGAGTATACCCTGATTGGATTACTCGTCATAATCATTACATTAGATAGTTATTAATAGTTAAAGGTGTCGTGTCTGGGACAAAAAAATTGAAGAATCTCTCCTTTGCGGTGAGAAAACAAGATATGGGTCCTGCTTTTGTCTCGTTTTGTTTGTCCATGTTGGATTCTAATAAGGACAACCTTGGAGTTTTAATTTCAATGGAAAGCCGTTCTCCTTGGCACATTTGCCGGATGTTACTGTGAGTTTTGATTGTGATTTTGGTTTTGGTGTTTTATTCAGATAGGCTACAACCAGGGATGGGTCGTTCACTTCACTAGGTTTGTCATCTTTTTGGCACTGCAGCAATCCTAGGTAATTGCATCTCATTAATGGAATGAGTAGTGCTTTGTCAATAAGAAGATTTGAGGGTCTAGGTTAAACCCAAAACTAATACATCAATAGTAGAATATTATCCAAAATTGCTGTTGAATATACAAATCAATGACACGGCCATTTTATGTTTTAGAATTATAAGATCTGGAAAACATTTTGAAAATAGAACTTCAATCTTTTTCTTGTTCAACTAGCTTAATTATAGTAATATTTCTATATTTTTCATGGGCTTCTAGGTAGACTGATGTCCACGTTTGTGCCTCTAGGATATGAAAAAAATGCTAACTTTACATGGTAAATTTTTTGTATGCACTTCTTCCTCATAAACTAGGTAGTTATTATGCAAAAGATCCTTATCGACCTAATCACAAAGAGAACATCGTTCATAACTTTCATTTGCCATAGAATTTTCTTTGTTAGAAATTAGTCATAGCCTTTTCAATTAGTCAGAATATTTATATGGATTTAACAGTAATTTAACATTATAATCAAACAATTATGACAGAGTTTGAGAAAAGGAGTGAGGAAGCTGTAGAGACACCCAGTGTTCCAGTTGAGCAAGCCGGCGAAGAAGACGCGAAGTTTTGGGACTGTAAATAGCAAAGGAGGTGGTGGAATAGGAGAGAGTTGGGCATGAGATGTAAGTCTTGGAACGTTTTTCAGTTCATTGCCTTTTGTTTTGTGCGAGTAAAAAGTCATAATGCACTAATTAGTGGAGCTGTGTGTAACTGTGAGTGCACTGAATGGGTTACCGCACCATGTTTTAAAGTCTCAAATCATTGCGATTTAATAACCTGTGAAATGTCCACTTTTAACAAGATTCACATGGCACGGTGGCATTCGGCATAAGATGGACAACTTTCTTCAAAATGACTCTCATGAAATGGGAATATGCAAGAGTGATTCCGAATTACTTTTGTCGACTTCTAGTTCTATTTGCTTACACTTATATCAAGTACTTTTTTTTCTGCCTTTTGCTTTCCCTCAAAAAATGAAAAAAATTATGTTTAAAAATTTCAAAAAACCATATAACTCTACTTGCCAATATTTGTATATTTTGAAAGTTTTAAAACTTAATCATCGCTAATTGCAGTTTTTTAAACATAAATGTTAAAAGTAAAAGAATCCAAACAAACCCAAGCATTTTAAAAAAAAGGGGAACCTCAATCAAAATGAGAGACCAAGAAACAATGTTAGTCATGGCTCGCAATCGTTTCTCATATTAATTTTGTCACGTGAAGAGTAGCAATATCCAAGAAAGTAAACTAGTTTAATATGTTAATGAAGAATGGCAAAAGATTGAATTCCTTAGTAGTTCTAATCTGACTATTATGATTGAAGTTACATCTAACCTAACAATCATAATTGACATTCTAATTTAGTAATTTGCTTAATTATAATGTTACTTCAATGTTTTCAATGTGATATCATGGACTAGCACAGGCAACACGTTTAGAACTAGTATCTAATCAATGTTTGTCCATTAGCGATGGATGAAAGGATGGATACCTAATTTGTGTTTGTCTAATCACTGTTTGTCTATAGTGGTGGGGGAAAGGATGGATACCTAAGCAATGTTTGTGCATCATTATTAGTGGAGGAAAGGATGGAGACTTGGACATTGGTCCACATTGTTGTCTAGTTTTTCTTTATTTTTTCCTTTTGGCTAGTGAAAGACTTGGAGTAGTCTCCCACCAAGTTTTTAGCTTCCAAAGAAATTGACTGGTGTTTAGTTAAGGCCTTAACCAAGGTTAAGTGGCAAACAGGACAACTAAACATGAACTTTACTTTTAGCTAAATTTGCATATGTCCATATTTTTAACCCACAAATCAAAGGCTTGATAACAATGGAAATAAATAAACTCTAACTTAAATTAGTCAAAAAAATTTGCAAAAGGTCCTTGCCAATTTAATTAGATAGAGAACGTCCCTCATGACTTTAATTAGTCAAAAAAATTTGTTAGAAAATAGTCATAACAGAAATTATAGGTATTTAGTGAGTTATTTGACATTCTAATCTAACAATTATGGTTGACAAAAAAAATTAGACAACTGCCATTTTTCCTTATGAATTGAGTCTTTAATTCACTTAAAGGGATGGTTTGAAGGGCTTTCTATCAACAAATATATAAAATTTCGAAAGATAATACACAAAAAGTCAATACTTATTCTCAATTAATGTCAACACTAATTAGATATAAGGGGTCTAAGTTAGCCCAAGCCTAATATGTCAATACGTGGAAATTTATTATAAATTGCTAATGCAATATATAAATTAATAACACGGAGACATGATCAATGTTGGTCCTTTAGTGGTGGAGGAAAGGATGGAGACTTATCTAATGTTTGCCCTTTAGCGAGGACGGAAAGGACAGAGACAAAAATATGGGTGATGGTGACTGGTCAATAGAATACAAAACATCATCCTTTTCTCCCTATCGTTTACAAAGTCCATCATTCCTGTCTTGATAAAGGTGACGACGACGGTCTTTATATATATATATTATTAGTCGGTGGCGACTTACGGGGGTGTGCCCGTATGTTTTCAGCTTCTCAAGGAATAGATTGGCGTATAGTTAAGGCCGTAACTAAGGTTAGGTCACTGAGCTCTGCAGTTGATGCCCATCTCCTCTTTCATCTCTCGTGATTTGGGTCTTAGTTACTTCTAATCGTTGGATCACTAATGCTAAATCTCGGCTATTGATAACCAGATATTCTAGTAAAAAGGTGTTATGGACATTGGCCTTTTTTATTTTTATTTCTAGCCAGTGACGGCTTGGAGCAATATTATTTAATTCAACACCTTTCAATTTTGTTAATTTAATGTTAAATCTTTTGATAATTTTTCAATATAATGTTTTTGGCCAATTTTGGCCAAAAATGTTGGTGTAAAGGTCCAGTCGTCGGTTATCCTACATGGCATGGTCAATATATTGAAGAATTGCATCATAACAACATCGTTTTATAGATTTTTCTAAATATTTTTATTGTATCTTTAAATTTTCTTTTCTTTCCTTTTTCGCGCATTTATCTTCTTTCTCATCATCTTCAGCCCCCCTGCAAGTTTTCCGATCACTGCCACCGCCATCACCAACAAAGCAACCACCACCATCAAAATTAGTTTTGCTCGTGAGAATGCACTTCCTGCTTGCCCTGACTACATTCAAAAACGTAAATCAGGGAGCGAATCTCATAATAAGAATTTGTTTGAAGAGCCAGAGTGTCCTCTCAACTGAGATTGACGGTGGGCGAGACTGCCTAGCTCGATCTTGGCAAAGTCGTTGCACCTCCAAGTTCGTTGTGGCATTCTTGCAAACACATTGAGCTCGAAGCGAACTCATCCTTCAAATAAGGAGTAGAAGAGACTTACCCAGCGCTGGCGGTGGATGGGAATCAAGGTCCTATACCACGGGTGAATTGGGTGGTGAAGATGAAGAGGATTTGAAGGAGAGAACACGGCATGGTTTGGCACGCATGGACAAGCTACACCAGCTAAACCATTGCCTTTCTAAATGCACTAATTCGATGCTTCATCAGCATCATCTGTCGATCAACGGCAACCTCCATTAATGGAGGCACTCGAGCGACCTCATATGTAATGCACACAACCTTAAGTGAGGTGTCGCACCTCAGTCCTAGGAGGCGAGCTCCGTTAATGGAGGTCGATCGCGACACTAAGGCACGCGCCCGCGCGAGAGAGAGAGAGAGAGAGAGAGAGAGAGAGAGAAACGCAATGGCGGCTTCTGTATGATGGTGGTTGCGGTGGCGATGGCTAAGTTTGATCTTTACGGCGGTGGTCAAGTTGTTGGTGACGGTGGTGGCGGCTTACGGCAGCAGTGATGGTGGCGGCAACATCTTCTGAAAACAACAAAAAGCTAGGGCTTCCAAGGGAGAGGATCAACCGCTAATTAAGAACATTTAGAAAAAAGGAAAAGATAATAGAAAAAGAGAAAATGAGTAAGAAAAATGAGAAAAATAAGCAAATAATGTCGTTTTAAAAAGAGTTGTACACATCATATCATCGACCGTGCAATGTAGGACGGTCAACAATCATACTGGACGCCCTTGACCGGAAGGATTACAAAAGAATTTTGTGCAGAGATTTAGAATTAAATTATCAAAATTAAAAAATTTAAAATTAAATTAGAATTTATATAATATGATTAGGATCAATTGGGTAATTTCTCCATCAAAATTGAGTGAAGAAGTGAGTTTATATGCCATATTGTTACCTCTAGGCAAAAACTACGTGCGTCACGTGGGGGTGGGCCGGGTGGCCTGTCCTTGTCCATTTGTTCTCTTTACAATTTTCTCATAACTAATCAATGTTTGTGATCATACTAAATAAAAAATAAAAAAAAATCAATGTTTGTGCGCTAGCTGTGGAGGAGGCTCAGACATTGGTGATGGTGACCGGTCAACTAAAGGAATAATGAAATGCAGAAAATCATCCATTTTTGTTACCCCAATTGTTCATAAGTCCACCATCCTATTCTTGTCTCGATTGAGGCGAGCAGGAGCACTTGGAGCAATATGTGGTCAAGTTTTCAGCTACCCAATGAACTAACTGGTGTTTAGTTAAGGCGTTAACCAAGGTTAGGTTACCGAGCTCTGTTATGCTTAAAATTGATAGCTCTTCCCCCCCCTCCCCCCCCCTTCCTTCAGCCTTGTTTGCACTCAAATTTGTTAGCCCTTCTTCATCTTCTTTCTTTCTCGTGGTTTATGTTTTTGTTAAAGTTCTAAATAGTTGGAATACTAGTATTGAATTTCAGCCGTTTATAATCAAATATTATAGAAAAAAGTTGCTGTGTTTTTATCACCAAAACCTGGCTTTTACTTGGGAATTTGTTTATGCGCACTTATTCCTCATAAAACTAGGTAGTTTCTATGCAAAAGTTCCTCATTGACTTAATTAGAAAGAGAACATCCCTCGCAACTTTAATTAGTGATAATATATTTTCTTTGTTAGAAATTAGTCATGACCTTTACAAATAGTCGTAACAAATATACGGATTTAGGAGTAATTTGACATTTGTTCTAACTATCATGGTCAAGTTTGAGAAAAGGAGTGAGGAAGTTGTGTAGGTGCTTGACGTTTTGGTTGAGCAAGCTGGCGAAGAAGACGCCAAGTTTTGGAACAGTAAATAGGAGAGGAGATGGAGGAGGAGGAGAAACTTTGGCATGAGATGTAAGTGTCGGTGCTTAAATCTCATACCTTTTGTTTGGTTTAAGTAGAACAAAGACCTTTTGTTTGGTTTAAGTAGAACAAAGTGGGAATGCACTAATTAGAGGAGCTGCATGCATGCTTTGTATGTGTGGATGATTTTTTTATTTGTTTTTGGTCTGACTATATGTACGGATGATGAGATGACAAAACGGAGCAGTCTTCTTTTCACTACAATGGCCCATGATAGAATGGTCTTGATAATCACCATTTGGATCAGATCTCAAGTTTAGCTACTTTGTCATTCTCTTATAGGGTTAGAAAGAGGTGCATAACGGGTTTTAATAACGTTAGGCCAAAGATGCAATTTTTGGAACACGATAATGAAAAAAGGGTTGGGAAGTTAATTCGACCTCATCATTTTACCAAACTATATTATGCTATGTTGGATTAAGACATGATTTTAAGAGAAATTTGCACGTAGTAGTTATACGAATGCCTAGGCAAGCTGCATCTTAACTATCAAGCCAGCGATTCACGTGGCACAATGGTACTCAGCGTGGCCTTCTTTATTGTCCAAATCTCTACTTAGTCATTTTCTTGTTTGGCCTTATATTCATTTTGATAACGTTCCTCAGAATAATTGTAATGATCTAGGAATATGCAAGAACGATCCCAAAAGGATTTCGCACGACGTTCCATCATCATTTCGTAGATTCTATAGTTAACTTGTTCGATTTGTTTACACTCTTTAGGTCCTTTTTTTTTTGGCATTTTGTTTCTCTAAAAAAAATTGAAAATGAAAAAAAATTAGGTTTTATAAATGACGAAAAAACATATAACTATACTTGTCGATAATTGTATAGTTTTGAAAGCTTTAAAAATCAATTTGTGATAACTGCAATATTTGGAAAATAAATGTTAGAAGTAAAATACTCTAAATGGACGTGTTAACTAGAATCAAAACGAGGGACCACGAAGCACTGTCAGTCGTGGCTCACACTCATTTTCCATATTAATTTTTTCATATACAAAGTAACAGTATTCAAGAAAGCAAGCTAGTTTAAAATGATAAAAAAGAATGGAAAAAGTTTAATTTCATTAGGAGTTGTGATCTAACAATTCTAATTGAAGTTACGTCTAATGTAACAATTGCAATTGACAATCTAATAAAACAATTAGTTTAATTATAATGTTGCTTCTATATTTTAAATATGATTTCATTGACCCGGCAAGTTGCGGTGTTAGGATTAGTCGTTGTGGCCAGCTGTTTACCTGTCCTCTCACTGCTAACCACATTTGTTGTCGCCATCTCTCGTCGTTGTCCCCGACAGGTCTGTATCTCTAGTTGATCTCTCTTCTCGCCACCACCGCCCTCAATCTTGACTACCATCACCTTAGATCGCCACTTGTAGCTCCAACTTCATCTCGGATTGACCTCGAGCACCAAAAACCAAGGTGAACCTGAGCGCAAGGATCGAGCACTGATGAATCGAAATTTGAGGCTTGTGCCTAATCTGAGCCCTGGATTTGTGTTTGTCATGATTGCATTTCCTGAGGCTTCATCATTAACCTTTTTTATTTTGTACGTTTAATCTAATTTTGTCCATGTATATTGGGACATTACCAAATTGTACATAATATATTTCAAATCATATCCAATTTTTATATTATTCGACCTTATCCTATTTAGTAAAATTCTCCGGATACAGCTTAACTATGAAAAAGGATAGATACCTAATTAATGCATGTCCATAAAGAATGAAAGGATGGATACCTAATCATTGTCTGTCCATTAGCGGTGGAGGAAATGATGGAGACATGGCCACCGGTGATGATGACTGGTCTAGGTAAAGAAACAATAATTGTATCGCCGGGTCCATCTTCATTACAAAACTTTGACTCTATGAAAAGTTTATTCAAGAAAACCAGCATTTCCCTATGTAGAGATAGAGGGAGACATCAAAGGTGTCAATAAAACGAAATCAATTTTTTATCTCGCAAAATGGGTAGCTGTTAAAGAAAATCACTACATTCAAGTTTTGAAAAAGTGACCTCGTGTAGAGCTTGAAAGAGTAAATAGATATTATTAATTTAAACCATAATATAGGGTAGAGATAGATCCTAGGAGTCGGGGACATGTGGGATCTAGTCCAAAGTCACATTTCTTACGGCAAAGGTCATGACTATTGCACTCGCCACAAGGTTGCATACACTTCACTGACCTTCTTTAAAGGCAGTACCTGAAAAGTCAAGACGTATTTTCTACTAATGGTCAGCAATTTTTTTAATTATAACTTTATAAGGGTCTAAGTCAGCCCAATTCTTTAAAGGCAGTACCTAAAGATTGCTAATCAATATATAAACTGATAAGGAAAAAAATGATCCATCTTTATGGGTCATCCATTCCTATGACACGATTGTTAATAGGATTAATATCATAAAAAATTTCAAATTAATACACTTATTAAAAATTTATCAAAAATTAATTTTTTGATAAAAAAAATTCAAACTGGTACACTTGTGATAAATTTATCCAAAACTAATTTTCTAACTATCAAAAATCCCAAATTGATACATTTATGACAAATTTACCTTTCGTTAGTTTGTTATATTAGATTAATATAACGAAAAATCACAAACTGATACACCTATGACAAACTAAAGGTAAAACCCAAAATTAATATACTTGTCAATTGTCACGTGTCATTTAACTTATTAATTTAAGGGTAAAATTTGACGGAAACTAATATATGGTAAATTTGTCACATGTATATCAGCATGAAGATTTTTGTGGTTAAAAAATTAATTTGAGATAAATTTATTACAGATGTATCGATCTGAAGTTTTTCGCGATATTAAATCTTGTTAATAAAAATACCATTTTTGTCTCGATTGAGTCCACTGACAGATAGCCATTTTTTAATTTTTATTTTGACTAGTGACGACGTGGAGCAGTATGCTACCATTCAACTTCCTAAGTCTTATCTCCATCAATATTCCACATCTATCTCCTCTTTCTTTTTCAGCGTTTTGGTCATTTTTAAGGTTCTAAATCGATTCGACCAAAAAAAAAAAATCTAAATCGTTAGATTGCTACTATTAAATCTTCTTCTTCAATATCTACTTCTTCATTCTCTTGGTCTCTTTGTTTCTCGCTCTTTGTCAGGCTTACCAGAAAGAGAAAAACTAATGCTCAGGTATAG
Organism: Syzygium aromaticum; assembly: GCA_024500025.1. Lineage (NCBI taxonomy): Eukaryota > Viridiplantae > Streptophyta > Magnoliopsida > Myrtales > Myrtaceae > Syzygium > Syzygium aromaticum. The sequence goes on along the minus strand of CM044891.1, from coordinate 7,463,324 downwards.
AAACTCACCACATATTTCTCTTTATCAGCTTAGATAAAAAAACAACAGACATTATTGTAGCCCCTTCGTTACGATAAATCTTGAAGTTAGACGCCTCAGCAGAAAGGCTTCCTGTTCATAAAAGAAAAAATTATTGTACTGTCCCACCATTAATAGACACTATAGAGAAATAGAGTATAAAACGACTTCACGTCACCGCTAATACAGCTGGCATCTAACACCAAGGGCCATGTTGTGCTACGTATCAGCAAGTCCATCTTCGATTGCCATTACCAAGGTGACTCGAGAAAAGCAGCAATTTCCCACATAGTGAGGGAGCGAGAGGGATTGCAACCGTTGGTAAAGATGAGACGAGCTTTTTATCATGCAAGAAGGGTAGCTACACATCTACTTATCTCTCTGTGCGGAAAGGGAGTCTCAATTTGATTGTGTTTATCATTGTGCTTGTTGGGTGTAAATTTTCTTTTTGAGAAATTAAACTTGTTGACACAAAATTAAGTACTAACTTCGCATTGAAATCTCTATCTATATAACTAAATAATACCAGTCTCTGTGGAGAGGATTCTGAATTTGATGATGTTATCACTGTCTTTGTTGGGTGTAATTTTTCTTACTGAGAAATTGTACTTTTTTATACAAAAATATATATATGCACTAACTTCACGTACAAAAATCAATGTAAAAATCTATATTTATAATTATACAATAATAGTTTCCTCCCTAAGGACCTCATCTCAGATTGACACACTCTCCAATAAAAAAACGCGACGACCTAGGCTCCACCTAAGCTAATATTATTCACGATAAGATTCTTATATGCATTAATTTCTTGTTAACTAGATAAAATTTCTACTCAACCTAATTACAAGGATTATGTGCCTCATGACTTTAATTGTTTTTACTCAATCAAAATTGTTTCAAACGGGCCATAATGCATCTACCGAATTGGGGGCAAATTGACCATTTCAACCTAACAATTCTGATGGGCATGTTTGTCTCTAAGACTGATAAGCGCATAGAGTTTTAGAGAGCTAACATTCAACCATGTCTTGAGGCCAATATTATAAATATCTATCATATAATATGAGTACTTTAACATTATACTTATTTAGCATCTCTATGGTACAATTATTAAATGTCCATAGTACGATAATTTTATGTGGATAATATCTTGAGAAATGATGCAGAATACAAAATGCACTTGCTCGTTACAATTAAACTTTATTTCTTGCTTAATCCCAAAATTGGTGCAGTTAATTGGGGGCGTTGCGAGATTTTCAGTTCGAAACAGGAGAATTGTTCGTTTCAATTTCACAAATTACCTACGCAGCTCAAGGTCACGAGCGCAATTAGTTTGGAAAGATATTACACAAAAAGTCGAGAGATGTTTTCACCACCTAATGGTCAACATTAATTAGATATCTGTCCCTTGGCAGTGGAGCAACAGCGGAAGAAAGGACCATCGATCCCTCGTCCCTTTCTGAATGTCTATGCCATATTTTCATTGAGTCCACATTGGCGGCTTGACAAAGGTGACCGACAGCGGAATTTCTTTTGTTTCAAATCGTTGAATCTCAGCCGTTGATCCCTCATCCTTTTCTGTACTCGAATATCTTCGCCTTCTTCCTCGCTCATCCATCTTGCTCTGTTTCGCTCTTTCTCCTCCCCACAACCATTCTCCTTCACTATCTGCTGTCCTTTCTTTTTCTATCGTTCTCTCTCTCCGTCTCTCTGTTTTCTCGCTCTTTCTTTCTCGGAAAAATATCAAAGGAAGATGTCGATCGATTCTGCCGTTCCTGTTGCATGGGATGTCTTGAAGAGCGTACTTGCTCCCATCAAGCGTCAATTCGGCTACGTGATATCCTCCAAGAGTTACGCCCTGGATCTTCAGAAGGAACTCGAGAAGCTGGCGTATGAGGCAGAGAGGGTCCGCAATGCCGTGGAAGAGGCTAGAAACAATCTTCAGAAAGTCTATAGTCAGGTCGAGCAGTGGCGGGTAAGTGCTGAGAAGGCCTCGAAGGATGCGCGAGACCTGTTGGACGACTTCGAGAAGGCCACCAAGACTTGCTGCTACGGGACTCTTCCCGACCCCAATTGTCGCTATCAGTTCAGCAGGAAAGCCAAGCACATGATCGAGGACATTCAGCGACTCGCTCAAGAATGCAGTCAATACAAGGATATCTCTTCCAGCGGTCCAGCACCAGGGAATGTCGCTGCTTCGACTCCGGCCAGGAGAGAGGGCAAACATGTCGTCCAGTCGGCCGCCGCAACGGCCTTCGCTTCTTCGGCCTCGATGTCGATTAAGCTTAAGGACGACGACATCGTCAAATCCAGAGAATTGATCATGCGGGAGATCATGGCCGCTCTTGCCGATAACAACAATAGCGTGGTGGGGATTTACGGGATGGGTGGGGTCGGCAAGTCCACCCTACTGGCGGACGCCGAGAGGAGAATAAGGAAAGAGAAGTCGTTTGATTGGGTCGCTAAGGCCGACGTGTCGGAAAATCAAGACATCAAGAGGATTCAAGGAGAGATTGCGCACTTGCTGGACCTGGACATAAAGGATGTAGAGTATGTCAATTCGCGAGCGGAGCGTCTACGCACGAGGTTGGAAAATGAGGAGAGGGCGAAAAAGAAGGTCCTCATAATACTGGACAACCTGTGGAAGGGGCTGGACTTGAAATCAGTGGGCATTCCTTGCGGACATGACAACAAAGTCATAGGGTGCAAGCTGTTGTTGACGTCAAGATTTCCAGATGTCTTGCGAAGGGAAATGGGCTGCGACAGGGACTTCCGCCTTAATGAGCTGAAGAAGGACGAGGCAAAAAGATTGTTTGAGAGGACGGTGGGAGACAAAGTTCATGATGACCCATTCAAATCCTTGGTGGATGAAGCACTCGACAAATGTGCAGGTTTGCCTTTCCTGATTATTGCAATGGCGAATATTTTTAAAGACGCAAATTTTCCAGAATGGAGGGATGTTTTGAGACAAATCGAGAGGTCGACAAACCAAGGAATCAGTGAGAGAATAAATGAGATGTTGCAGTTGAGTTATGATCGTTTCAAAGGGGAGTATGGCAAGGAGGTGAAGTCATTGTTACGACTCTGTGTTGTTTATGGTGTCTCTAAGCCTTCTCTTGAAAACTTGGTGAGGTACGGTGTAGGCTTAAGGTTATTTCGAGAAGATAGCAGCATGGAAGAAGTTAGAGATAGGTTGAGCTCACTGATCCAGGCCTTGAAAGCCTCCTCCCTTTTATTAGCAGACGATGAAGATGTTGATGGTTTCAAGATACATGATTTGGTTCGTGGATTTGTTGCCTTAGTCGCTTCAAGAGATGACCCTCTTCTCGTGTTGAAAGATAATATTAAGTCGGTGACAGATTTGCCCAAGGACAAGCTCAAAAGTTGTACAGCAGTATGCTTTCCCTACGTTGACATGAAGGAGCTTCCCGAAGAGTTAGATTGCCCCGAAATGCGGATCTTTTTGTTGTTCACAAATAAGGAATCTCTTAAGGTCCCAAATTCATATTTCAGCTCTATGAGAAAGCTCATGGTCTTGCATCTTTCTCAGGTTCGTCTCACTCGTTCACCTTCGCCGTTTAAGTTTTTGGAGGATTTACACACTCTGTGTCTTGATGGTTGTTTGTTAGAGGATGTAGCCATGATTGGCGAGCTAAAAGGGCTACATGTTCTCAGCTTTGTGAACTCCAAAATTCAACGATTGCCAAAAGAAATTGGACAATTGGTAGAGCTGAGGTTGTTAGACTTGAACCATTGCTCACGACTTGAGATAATTGAACCGGGTGTGCTTGGAAGCTTGATAAAATTGGAGGAGCTGTATATGGAGAATAGCTTTGATCGATGGAATGCTGTGGGGCAAAGTCCGCCAACTAATGCCATGCTTATTGAGTTGAATAACATGAAGAATCTATGCACTTTGCATGTGTCCATTCTCGATCCGAGTATTCTCCCAGAGGATCTAAATGTCAAGAAATTAACTAAGTACAAAATCCAAGTAGGTTACATGCGGCACTGGCCAAGTCAAAAAGGATCGAGCACATTGCAGCTTAAGTTAGATCCAACAAGCGATATTCTTCATAAAGGATGCATACAAATTTTCTTAGGCAAAACTGACGACGTATTTTTGGATGGATTAGACGGAATTGAGCAAAGTATTTGCGCGTTATCTCAAGAAGGCTTTCCAAAATTAAAATATCTACATGCTGAGAATAGTCCCTCAGTTCATTACGTCCTCCAATCGCCACCCCATACAGATTTTAAGAAGTTGGAGTCGTTAGTTCTCAAGAATCTCATCAACGTGGAGAAGATATGCAACAATTGTATGTCCTTCAAGTCCTTGAGTGCTTTAAAAGTAGTACGAGTCGAAAGTTGCGACAAGATGGAAGTTTTGTTTCCTCTTTCATTATTGAGAGAACTTCCACAACTTGAAGAGATCCGAGCTCTAGCGTGCCACTTAATGCAGGAGATTGTAGAAGTTGATGATCGTGGTAAAGTTGAGTTGCGTAATTTGCATGTATTGGAATTGCGTGACTTGCCAAATATCAAGAACTTTTTCACCGCTGGTACGGCTCCCTCAAGTAGTACGTCAAAAGACCAAGTTGGCACTCAAGTTGCATTCTTCAACGGGCAACAGGTAACTTTCTATGAAAGGAATATACTATTTATTAATCTTTTACTCATTTGCTAATTAGATGTAATGCAGATTTTAGTCCTTATTACTTCCATTTTTCAGTTCATTTTCTTCCTGATTACCTTATCCAATCATGCCTTCTTTGTAATTAGCTTAAGCAATCTTTTGTTTCTCTTCATCGTGTAGAAGTCCAACTAATATAATTAAATCAATGTAAAATTAATTTGCAATAGGATCTGAGTTAATTTCGACTAACATGCTGCAAGTATATCTATATTAATAGGGTTTTTTACAGAGCAGCATTGAAGGAAATTTTGATATTAGAATAATTCCATAATAACGTCATTTCATGATCTTGTAAAATGGATTCACTGAATTTAGTTATCTAACTTTGTTATTATCTGTAAAATATAATAGCTAGGTGACTTAGGTAAAAAAAACAATACGAAGAATGGGCAAGGAGATTGGTTTTCTAATAGTAGCAACAATGCTAATCTAATTTAGGCACGTCTCTTTCATATCATGTAATTTCAATAAGCACTTAGTCATTGCATAGGTCCTATAATTATAATAGTACACAATTTCGTGCATGTTCATGCGTGCAAGCATACAAAATTGTATAAAAGATATAGATATATTTGTAAGCATTTGGCATAAAAAAAACATAAATCTTCAACTTGTGCTAATATGTTGTTGTCGTAGGCATTAGTGAGCAACTTTTAGGAAAAACTACACGAAATCCCCCATGACGATTTAAAGTGGTACAAATCTACTTCCAAAATTTGGTTATTTAAATTATGGCATATTGAGCATAACAATGTGATGTTATCATTTATTGTTAGTTAGAGAAGTAAGTAAACTAAGGATAAACAATGTTCCAATTAAGGAAAGCGAAAATTGCTTAGAGCGTTTTCGTTGACTTAGATATGAACGTCCTTTTATAATGACGTGATTATCATTGAAGTTGATGATGGAGTTCAAGACTCATGCAATATGTGAGTTTCCCTGTTAGTAAAGAATCGTGCAAATTTAAGTTGCGGGTCCCGTGAGCTTCCATGGAGAGAAATTTTAGTTGCCAATGTAGATTTATGAAGTATAAAAGGAAGTTTGAGTAAGGAATGTTTGGATGGCCGACACGTGTCATCTTGCTTTCCTGTTTTTTTGGGCCCCCATTATTGCCACGCTCATCTGCCACCACCATGACCGGCCACAACGCACTTTTGGGCCTTCCTGTGGTTGATTCTTTGGTGACATGAAGAGAGAGATAGAGAGAGAACAAGAATTTGGTAAAAAGAAAAAAAGAAAGAAAAAGAAAATATGTGCCACGTGTCTAACTATTCGTGCGAGCCGCTGACAATAGGTATAACTTCACACCCAGGTAGTTAATAGTAAGGATAGAAGGTACAAAATTACTTTTCGAAATTGCTAAGTTTCCTTAGGTAGGTAGTACTTAGACATACCTTCTGTAATTAAGGTCTTATAGCATAATCATTTACCTATTCTAATGAGATATTTTCCTTTGTTAGTAAATTGCCTATGTCTTTTGTAATCACGGTCATTCTACAGTTTCTTTATTTTTTTTCATGGTAGTAATCTCCATTGTGAGATAGTATAGCACTTTCTAGCAATCATCCAAAATAAGGAGTAAGGTGCCGTCAAAGTAGTAACATAACCTAAGAGGGAGTAGTTTACCTTATAGAATGTAATTTTCCTTGAATGTACTTCCTTTTGTGTTATGGATCACTAATTTTCGTAGTCATTAGCAGACAGAATGAATGCTCTTTCTTGATGACTGTAGTTTCCCTTATTGTTAATAAGTTGCAAACAAAATCTCCTCCTAATACCATCCACGAAAATATTTTAAACAAAAAAAAAAAAAAGAAGTTCGTTAGTTGTTTTTGGGGTCGTAAAATATCTTTTCAAATTGTAAATTAGCTTTTGTTCATCATAGATTTTTGAAAATGCAAAAATAATCCTAAAGGTTGTAAGTTTTCTTCCGCAATTATTTGGAGTAACCTGCTGTAGCACGTAAGTTTCTTACCTGCTCTTTGTAATTGTAAATGTTGTTGCTGATGGGTCTATCTGTCAGGTTTCAATCCCATCCTTGGAGTCCTTGACAATAGTTGGACTTCCCAATATGGAAGATATATGGGCCGATGAATCTCCATTGGGGTTGAGCAACCTCCAATTTCTTAATGTGTCTTCGTGCAAATCTATTTCAAAGGTTATCTACTCTAGGTCACCAGCAAAACTACACAAGTTACACACTTTAGAGGTAAGAGCTTGTGTTTCGGTGCAAGAAATTTTTGACCTTGATGGACTAGGTGCCAGTGCAAATATTGAGACTCTCTCTGAGCTAAGCACCATCAATATAGATGGTTTACCAAGCTTGAGGCACATATGGAGTAAGAATCCTTGCGGAATAGTGAGATTCCATAATTTAAAGCAATTACAGGTGTCTAACTGTAACAACCTCGAGTTTCTGTTTTTGCCATCCATGGTTCAATCTCTCTCACAATTGAGAGAACTAAAGGTATTATACTGCAAGAAGATGGAGGCGATCCTTATGGAGGAAGAAGGGATGAAAACGGAAACATCGGAAACTCTAGTATTCCCGATGTTAACCAATTTAGTCCTCGAAAGGTTGGAAAGTTTAATGTGCTTCTCTTGCAGAAAGTGTAAGATTGATTTTTTTGGTTTCATCATAGAAGATCTTCTTAGATTAGTTCATACATGCAATGCAAAAGATGACATTCTTTTTATCTAATGAAAAATCGATGACAGATTCACGAGAAGCTTGGAGTGAGGACTGTGTCAAATCGCGCCCTACTACCCTCTTCAATCAAGAGGTATGTGATTAATGTTACGTCAAAATCTTACAAATCTGATGGAGTAAAATGCTTGGCATCAATTTTATGTGTTGCAGCACTTTAGAAGTTTACATGCTGTGCATTTCAAGTTGCCACATGGCACTACAAATAATTGGCAGGTTTCAATTTACACCAATAAGAGTTGGACCAATCACATCAAATTATTAAGAAATTATAAAATAAGATATGTGCATATAAATAATTACTACGCCAGCCAGCTAAATAATTAATATTAACTCTGACAAAAAAATAATTAAACTTAACAAATAAATAGTTCTATTGGAGACAAAGCACAATCACCAAAGCTCACTTTGGTTAAAATTGATTGCGTTCCACATAATCACTGCACCGTAAAATCTGGATAAGTCAAAGTAGAGATACTATTCAAATTGTGATTTTAAATTGAAATGAAGGAATTAAAGTAGAGTCGCTATATAAACGAAAGTTGGATAATTATCTTCAATGAGCTCAATTGTTAACTATCAAATTATGGGGTTAAAGTCACTCCCATTAACTATATATGAAAATATTTTGTAATATAGTTATTGAACTTTAATTTAATCACCCAAGGCGGTAAATTTTCATTTCTTTATAATTTATGCACTTAGACCAAAAATTCGAAATTTCCGGCGAACTATCTGTGTGGCAAACACCATTTTTCTAAACGTGTTACTGTTACCAAGTCATCATTGAATTAGCACCTGGAAAATCTATATAATTATATTATTACAGAGTAACTCTTCATTAATATCCTCAATGGCTATCCCTTAAACTTTTAATTTGCAAGATGATCATTCTCCTCGCGATTGGAACTTTTCTGGTACTTTCCACTCATCTTGCTTCCATAAAAAATTCCTCATTCTCTTAGGTGGTTGCCTCGTTCGATGCCACTGGTTTTAATGAGTTTTAGCGTTGCAAGTCAAATCCAATCCTTGGAAATGTACCTCTTCAGATTATATATGTCTTTTGATGAGTTTTGTAATTTTCTCTCAATATTACAATAGTGTTATACTACTACATATATAAAATCACACTATGTCACATAATAATGACAATTAGGAATTTTTAAACGTTATCAAATCCCCATGTTTTACATAACACGAGTTAAGAATTTAGCCTTTTTTTTTCAAAATGAGGGAGATTCATATGAAATTTACATAACACGAGTTAAGAATTTAGCCTTTTTTTTTTCAAAATGAGGGAGATTCATATGAAATGAGATACACTTTACTTAATTATTTGTATTAAAATACATATTCTGATTTTACATAAATAAAAAATTCTACGCCCGTACAACGCATGAGAATGCTGCTAATTACCTAGTAATTAAAGAAAGAGGAGTCACGCGAAGGAGTCTCTCCGCTTCTGCCAGGTGGGTAGACATATAGGTTATTGCGCGAAGTATTTTGAACATTCTGAAGCTTCCATGTTAGCATCTTTCTTCCAAACGTAACTAAATATGAGTACTTTGTTGCGGCTACTCAATTTAGACGTAACTAAATACAATTACTTTCTATATAAAAAAAAAAAAGACTAGCTGGCAATTCATGTTCAATGGAGTGCACTATATTTTTCTTAATTTTGCTATTAAATTTATGTATATTAAGTTTGTATCAATTTGTATCATTTTCGAATTTGTCGGATAATTATTTACGATCATGTTAATTCGTGTAAGAAATTGTCATCCCTTTCAGTTCTTATCTTTTTTATAAAATTTTACTAGTTCTCACGGGCACGTATAATTGCTTTTGGGTACTTTGATACTCAATGGATGGATGAATTTCGTGATAAATGCAAATAGCATTATTCGAGTGACAAAAAAAAGAACATGCTACCCTCTTGTCAATACGATAGAAATGTTTGTCACGTCAAAAGGTAGATTATACACAACTCTAGTATCGTCTTTTAGAGTCAACACTTTTTGAGTCGATTAGAAAAATCAAGATATCATCAGAGCAAGCTAAAAAGAAATTAAATATTGGACAATTTTATCACAACGTAGACCTAGTAAGAAGTAGACAATCGGGAAGTAAACATAATCGCATTAAGAGAACAAAGGAAAAAAAAAACGAGAAACTCCAATCATAAATGCACGAGTGGTAGGGAAAGTAAAAAAAAATAAAGAGAAAAAAAAACAGGAGGACAAAAAAAATCACATAAGTTTGACATGCATATATACGTATGTTATTTGTATTAGAGTTGATAGGCGATCTTTAAGATTAATTTTGTTCTCAAATATCCTCTATTAAATTGGAAAATAAAATTGAAGTTGTGTTGAAAAATTGGACTGCTACAAACAAAATTCTTTTTGTCAATTTCAAAACTAAAATAAAAAGTTTTCTTTTCACATTTGACCATTCAATAAAAATTCTTCAACAATAGTACATCCATAAATATTGTCGTAGCCAAATTACTTGAAATGATGATCATTATTAGGCAATGTCAACGCTCAATCGTTTTGTAATAAGTATTCATAAAATGTTATAAATCATCATTTACTTTAACTAAATGCGGAAAATATGCGTTTGCAATATCTAATTGTAATTCAAAATGCATATTTCATTTTAAAATTTGAGTTTTCCGATATCGAGTTTGAATTTGGAAAAGCAATATTTGATAAATCACTTGCTGGTTGGATAAAAAAGAAACTTTCTTATTGTAATATTGTGGTTAATATTATAATAGATCGATGTACTTTATTTTCATCATTTAGAAAACGGAATACCCTTAATTACCGTGATAATCAATGAAAAAAATATTTTAGAATTAGGGCAAGGCAATTCCCACAACCTGTAAAAGGAGGCACAGTTTTTAGTACAACTTGACTAAATTGCCCTCAAACAGTGGTCCCACCTTCTGTTAAACTCAGAATTCTTTTTCTTTTTATATTTCCATGAATCAACCTTTTTTTCGAGGGTGACATTTCTTACAAATTTCTCTCTTTCCTCTTGCAATTGAGTCTAAAAAAGAAACATCTCTTTTTCGCTGATTGATTAAACAGAGGCGAGAGAGACAATTATTGTGAAATTATATTTGCCATACCAAGAAAAAATTTAAAAAAAAAAGAGTAGCGTGCAAGTGTAAGTGTTCAAAGTGGAAGACATGTATGAGTCGCACTTTCTTACTTATTATTTCTTTCGAAAATAGTTTCCGTAAATATGGATGAACATCTCTTATGACATCACCACCCACCTGGGTGGCGTAGCTGGTTCGCGCACTCTTCCTCTCGCAAAAGGTTGAGTGTTCGAATCCAGCGCGTCATAGGGTGACTTAACTGGTGGCACGTGTGTGGTGGCTAGCATGTGTCGCCCCCAGGATTTACCCTCCGGCTGCCGGCCGTGCGGGGGTTCCCTGGGTTATCAAAAAAAAAAAAAAAAAAACATCTCTTATGACATCTGTACGGTTTCCAAAAGCTTTTTCGATGTTCACAAGAAAACTTAAAATTCACAGCAATTTCACATGTACAGCTTGGACATTGCAAGCATGTGCAGGAAAACAATTGAAAAAAATTGAGAGGAAAGCAGTAAGGGCCTTTGAGACACATGTGCCTTCATTTGTACTTACAAGATCTGCCTTATTATGTGAAAACGTGCCCTTCAACAGGATTGATATGTTGACTTTATTAGATATTTTTAATCTTCTTTAATGAGATATCTAGGACTATTTTCGATAATCGGACTTAGTTCGTCGTATGAACTACAAATGTTATCTAACTATTGGATCATCCAACACGGTAAAAGAGCAATGAATCTTCAAAGGGAAGTTCAATCAATTGAGTATATTGAGTTCTTTCGAGTGTAAAATGATAAAAGTTTAAGATTTGTTCATTTTGACCCAAGCAATCCCGTTTTTCATTGTTTTGTTTTAGCCTGACTTTTTAATTGCTTTAGAGGGATATAATATTGAATAAAATTAATTTATATTGACTTTAACCGGAAGTAATGATGTCCTTGACATATTTCACGTATATTTTAGAGATATTAAAGATTATAACTTAAGAAATCGTAACATTATTTGTATTGCACGTTTTTAATTTTAGTATATTAGTAAAATTAATAGAAACCTAAAGGGTTAACAACGAGACTATGGGGATTAATACACTAATTTTGAAGTTAAACTCGTCCAAAATGAAACATGAAACTAAATTTAGGAATGTGGAATTTTGTAAAACTATTACCAACTGTTCTAAAAGTTTAAGGTGTTAGATGAATGTGTGAATATTCTAACACTTTCCCTTATGCGTAGGCTAGACTTTGGCCTTAACCTAAAGCGTGTAAATATGTAATTGAGGAGACAAATAGGGATTTAGAAAAATTTGAACTCAATACATCCTGCTCTAACACCGTGTTAGATTTTTATGGAACCACTGCCAACTGTTCTAATAATAGCTGTTTAAGCTTTTAGAACAGTTGGCGGTGTGGTCCCACAAACCCTCACAAGTAAATGAAAAATGAATATTGCTAATATGGACAAATTAACCACGATTACTTAATCGAAGTAGCATAGTTATCAAGGAGGAAACAACACAACCAACCATGCCAAAATTAAGGCCTACCAAAACTAAGGAATATCATCCCTTTTGTTTTCAAATATTTCATATTGCCTTTTTAACTGTCCTTAAAAAAATAGGGATAAGTGCACTAAAAGTCTTAAAACTTATTATGAAAGTGTAATTTAGTTTTTAAACTTTCAAAAAATACAATCAAGTCCTAAAATTTATTACAAAAGTGCAGTCGAGTCTTAAAACTTTCAAAAAATGTAATCAAGTTATAAAACTTATCACGAAAATGCAATCGAGTCCTAAGACTTTTAAAAAGTGCAATTAATTGATCGACTTGATTGGATCAATTTGATAAGTTTTAGAACTTGTTTGCACTTTTTGAAAACTTTAGGATTCGATTGTACTTTCGTGATAAGTTTTAAGACTTTTAATACATTTATTTCTAAAAAATATGGAGAGACTAATATATGTCAAAATGTAAACGAAAAAGCTTTGTTTGTGTTATTGCTTTGTGTGGTCTGTCCAATCTTTCGTATGATCTTTGCAAGATGAGGATGCGTTCACGAACCAATCTATAGACCAAGATTGTCAGGACCAACGCTTCGTCCATGTGGTTCCTTGCATCTCGTAAATTTTCTTTACCACAATTAAGAAACTCATAATTTGATTTCAAGGTTTAGTGCGAGCAGCTACTTCTGTAGTGCACCTTTTGATGAATGATTAGTCGCCTTTTAATCTCAATCTCTCCATCATTTTCTTTCTAATGCTAACACTCTCCCTCAAGCTCTTCTGTATGTAATGGAACTTCATGAACTTTTAATCTAACAGAATCACTAATTTCGTGAGCGAATGCCGCAGGTTGCATTTCCTAGCTTGGAGACATTAGACATCGGTGGCATGGATAATATTGAGATAATATGGGACAATCAAGTTGCTGCGGAGTCTTTCCACAAACTGAAATCTCTCAGTGTTTATGGATGCAATAAGCTTGTGAACATCGTTCCTTCTTGCATTCTTGGTCGGCTCAAGAGCCTGGACAGTTTGGACGTAGGATCATGTGGTTCGCTTGAAGTTGTTTTCAAACTTCAGCCGCTAAATCCTCTAGATGGACATCCCGTTGCTCATTTTCCGTTGAAAAAGCTAAACTTATATGGATTACCAGAGCTAAAGTGTGTATGGGATAAGGAACTCCACAGCCAAGTCAAATTCCAGTGTCTCCATTCTGTTACCATTTCCGAATGCAATAGCCTCACCTCTCTATTTCCAGCCTCAGTAGCAGTACATCTAACCCAACTTGAGAAGTTGGAGATCAATGAATGTGGAATTGTGGAACTCATCGAGAAGGAAGGACTAGTTCTTGGGGCTGTCTTCCCAAAGTTAACCTCCCTCCGGCTTAAGCATCTAACAGAGTTGAAGTGCATCTACACAGGAACACATGCTTTACGTTGGCCAGCATTGAAGACCTTGGAGGTACAAGGCTGTTACAAAGTGGAGACACTTGCTTCGCAACCTAATAATGAGATGCCACTTCATAAACAACCTCTGTTCTTGATAGAAAAGGTAAGACCCAAGATTATTTGTTTTGCTTCGAAGGTGAATATTGGAAGTGTTGATTAAGGTCACAACCAAGCATCTCATACAAGTAGCTATACATACAAAGATGTAAACTGTACGACTCTCCTTGAATCCATAGAACTATTACTACATGGAAACATCGTATGTTCTTCAAATATTGAATGAACATTCTTGTCAATGTCTAACACAATGCAAAACCGTTGATTTGAAAAAAGGTTTAGGCTAATTCCGATCATTCAGCTCTCTCTTAAGTACCATGAAGATTTAAAATACGGGGCATGTGGTGTGATGTTACCAAGGAGCAATTGTGTTATCTAATTTGGACTATGTAAAGATGACTGATTTTATGCTGAAAAACGGAAAGATGTGACATTTTTATTGACATTAATCTCTTAAATTTGTGCAATTGTGATTATATGGAGAAGTTATTTTCACGAGGTATGTATCTATAAAAATGGGAATGTAGGGATTTACTTGAGTTCAAATATGGGTACAGGTCAAATGTAAAAGATTGGTGATAATGTCTATTACATGAGGGCGCATTTCCTTCCGGTAAATCATATGAGACTCAACATCTTAAAACGTAGTTATTGTGTACGATAGGCAAGACTTATTCCATAACACATGAATAATCTTTTAACTAAGTTGGTTTCAGATTCTGATTTGACTAATTTCTCAGGGCGCATTCCCAAATCTAGAAGAGTTAAAATTGGATTTATTCGAACGGATGGAGATATGGAATGGACATTTTCATGATGGAGAATTCTTCTGCAAGCTAAGAGTTCTCGAGCTTCATCATTGCTCGCAGGAATCTGCTATATCCACATGTCGTTTTGTTCAAAGTTTAACCAACTTGGAAAAGCTGATTGTATGCAAATCATATCTAGAAGAGCTAAGCATCATTATGAAAGCCATAGAAGGTCCAAGTCATGAGCAAAAAGTAATATTACCCTTTTCAAGATTCTTTCAAAACCTCAAGACTCTAGATGTGTCACGTTGTGATGGGTTATCCAATATGTTTACACCGACAATTGTTGGAAATTTGGCAAAACTCACAAAATTGAGGATAAGTAACTGTAAAAAATTGACAGAGGTCATTTGTGACGAGGGAGGTGAGGAGGGGCTTGGGCTGGCTTTCAATCAATTGAAGTATATGGAGCTTGATGGGTTGACAGGGTTGAGATGTTTCGGTTCAATTAAATATACTCTGAAGTTCCCTCTCTTGGAGGATGTCATTGTGAGTGGATGTCCTAGCATGAAGTTCTTCTCTAGGGGACCAATAGAGGCGCCAAAGCTGGAGAGAGTACAAGTATCAACGGAAGCTTGGTTTTGGAAGGGAGACCTCAACATCACCATCCAAAATATGTTTGAAGAAATGGTATGCCTTGGTTACCAAATTTTGTGCAATTAGATGTTCTTCATCACCAATAGAGTAATTTCTTTGTGCTGAATAGACGTTTACATTTAATGATGCTTTTTCTAACAGGCTACGGTTGCTGGAATAGAGTTTTTGCAGCTGTCTGAGTTCCCCGAGCTGATTGGAAAATGGCATAGCGAACTTAATCCCATCAAGTTATCTTGGCAATTACAATCACTGATGGTGGATAAATGTCCATCATTTATTAATGTTATTCCATCCAGATTGATGCTTCTTTTACACAACGTGAGTAGATTGCGGGTGCACGATTGCGAGTCGCTGGAAGAAATATTCGATCTTGAAGGGTTGAAGGCAGTTGAAAGCACTCGGGTGCTGCCTATGTTACAGTTTCTAGACTTGGTCAATCTACCAAAGTTGAGGCGACTATGGAACAACGATCTTCAAGGGACGTTGCGCTTCAATATTATACTCGGTCTTACCCTTTATAATTGTGGTAACTTGAGACATGCTTTCACTCCATCGATGGCTCGGTGCCTACCCAATCTATGGCGGATGGAAATAAAGGAGTGTGGTCAAATGGAAGGAGTGATCGCAGAGGAAGAAGGGCAGGGAAGCTCAATGGAGAAGATTACATTCCGGTATCTCTATTCGATGAAGCTGGAATGCTTGCCCAATTTGACTAGTTTCCTCTCGGTGAAGAATCATACGTTGGATTGTCCTGAAATAGAATATCTGACCATTGCCCACTGCCCCAACATGAGAAGTTTGACTTGGCAATCTTTGATGGAGATTGACCACCACACTCCTTCGCTTTTCACTCCACAGGTCAGTCTTCCTTTTCATTATCCAATGCTTTTGTTTTTTAGATTAATCATCACGTCAAGTGGAAGTACAAATGGAATGCCAGTGATTGGAATTTGGAAGTAGAATGGTGCTTTGCATGCGTCACAAGAAACAATTTTAGTTCCAGTCCAATGCAACATCCGCTTTCTTTCTTTCTTTTGTTTTTGCCTCCGAAATCCTCAACACAAGGTATCAATAAAGGATAAGAAGTTGGTTACCTATTACAGGCTATAAAATATTGTAGTCTGGTGTCGACACCGACTAAAACTTCATAATTGTAAACCCACTCACAAATTGGTTAAACTGAAATCTTCCCGATCACTGAAATCGCAAACAGAGAATTAGTTTTCTCGAAGAAGGTCAACTGAAAACCAATTGCATCTTCAAATTGAAGCAAATAAATCAAAGAATTGTTATGAGATAATTGTCCAAAAAGTCCTAAATCTACTGCCCTTATGCCAATTTAGTCCTAAATTTTTTTATTATGTCAATTTAATCATAAACCTTTTGATGATTTGTTAATAGTCCTTCTGACCAAATTTCATCCGGTAATTGCTGACGGAGACGTTGGTCATCCTATGTGGCATGACCAACGTTGATGTAGACAATTTTTGCAAAATTTCAAATTTTATGAATATTTTTCTTTTGCTCTTTCCTTTTTTTTTAATTTTATTTCTTTCCTTCTTTTCCACATTACTATTCATTTTCTTCTTTCTTTGTCCTCCATCTTCGCTGAACGTAGAAGCAAAAAAGCAAACCAATCTTCTTCTTACTCTGTCCGCCATTGTTGTTTGGAAATGCCATCGAGCTCGGCGTCTTCATGATCTCGACCAAGCCAGACGATTGCGAGATCCGCCGCGCATCGACCTTGAGCCCTAGATTTGGAGGGCTCGATCTTTGCCGCGGCGCCGACCATGAGCAACCAGATCTGGAGGGCACAAGCTCCGTCATGGCATGGAGTTAGGTTAAAAGTCTTTAAAAAACGATTTGGGAGTTCTGGTCTATATCTTTTAAACCCATTATGCTCCCCAAAATCAACTCGTAAGTTCCTTTTTTCTATTCTTTTTTTCCCTTTTCCATGAGTTAATTTCAATCCACTGTGTAATACAATTAACGGATGGTAAATCAACCCAAGTTCGAGTTCGCCACCTTCAAGTTGAAGCGCAAAAAAATTTAGCACTTGTATGCAAGACAATACGACGGAAAGTACTCTCTAGCGTACCTGCCAGAAGGAAGTCTTCATTTTCTGATGCAATGCAACCAGATCCAAGATTGAGTCGGATTTAGTCAGGAAGCGAAACTTTTCTTAGAGATTGAAGAGGAAAGCATGGGATTGGGTTAAGGAAGATGATGAACAGCGAACACAAAAAGGAAAATAATTCATAAAATTATGCAAAATGACATCATTTTGATTCAATTTGTCCATGTTACATTGCCGGTAGTGCCACGTAAGACGGTCGGTGCTGACTGAACTGTCACGTGAGCGATTTTTCGGCTAAAATTGGCTGGAATGATTTCATTGGCAAATCGTTAAAAAGTTTAAGATTAAATTGACAAAATTGAAAAATTTAAGATTGAATTGGCACAAATGCAATAAATTTAGTTCTTTTTGGACAATTTTCCAAATTGTTACCTTACAAACCAATTGCAAGCAACTTTTTGCTTTTTAATATTCAAATTGGGAGAACTTTCCATTCCAG
This sequence comes from Syzygium aromaticum, assembly GCA_024500025.1. NCBI lineage: Eukaryota > Viridiplantae > Streptophyta > Magnoliopsida > Myrtales > Myrtaceae > Syzygium > Syzygium aromaticum. The sequence goes on along the minus strand of CM044891.1, from coordinate 7,445,806 downwards.
GAAGTCATCACGGAAACTTTCCAAAAATTAGAGGGAGAAGGCTTTACCAGTATTGAATGTCAAATAAGCCAATTAAAAGTGAATGTTCAATGTACTATTGATTGTAAATTGAATTTAGGAGAGGTTGCCGTCGAAGTAGAATAACAAGGAAATACATGTACACACCACCATCTATTTTTCGAAGAATTCAAGTCAATTTTCAAATTTACTTTCATTGAATTCAGATAACCCGAGCAAATATCTTTACCAAATTTGTTTTAAATTTCATCATTTCTTAGAAAGGCAATAAACACGTACCAACTGTTCAGGTTAGTCTATTTTTCAATCACCCGTCTTGTTACTGATTCTTTACAGGTTCTAACTATTACTTTCTTTTCTGACGGAGGAAATGCTTGAGGTTTTTCTCTTATTCTAATGCTTTTGCCCAATTCTTTTTATTTTATTTTATGTCTGAGTAGAACGTTTCATCATAACTAGCATCCGTACTTCTGTTTACTCTTTAACGATAAGAGTTACTACTAGTTGTGCATTTACTTCTGATGCCATTAATATGTTGGAATACTTGAAAAAGACATCATAATACTCATTTTAGAATACTAATAGATAGAGAAGTATGAAACTAGTCACCTGATTTTTTTGCTAGCAACAAGTTGCAATAACGTTATTTTATTTATTTGTCGAATATAAGGAATCCCCCACATTTTTTAAAATATTTCAAAAACTCAGAATAATCCTCAATTTAGAATATTAATAGATTTAGGGAATTATGGAAATAGTCATTCTGTTTTTTGGTAGTGAGAAGTCGTAATTGCGTTAATTTTATTGAAACCATATAAAAAAATGTCAATACTCGCATCTCAGTGGACAAGTCATAAGAGCTCATAACATTGTTGATTTTCTGCAAAAAACATAATGTGCTCATGGGGATCATTGGACTAAGGCAGATGTCTTGGTAGACCATTCGATACTTGTGTGACAAACTTATCTTTTTCCATGGTATGTGGACATAGGGAACTGTGGAAATATGCATTTGGTAATTCAGATTGTAGCATGTCGTATTGTAATTAATTTTATCATAATGAAATGAAATTTCCATACAGACTCTTAAATGAACAATTCATAGCAGCTCATATAATGGTTTCATTTTTATTTTTATTTTTGTATCACAAACTATTTTGGCATAACATGTTTCATTTGTTCTTGAAGACTAATTGCATTTGCCTAGGGATCCTTGTTTGTGTAAGAAACTTGCCTTAAAATAACATAAATTTTTTAGGAAATTACAAAAGTATTCATTAGGTATTTGAGATCGTAATTGCGTTCTTTGGGTTGTAACTCAATGAAAAATGTTATCCTATCTTTTTCATGCATGAGTATTAACATGTGGTACGGACAGAAGGTAATTTATTTTGTCGCTCCGCATTTCATACTTGTTCCAGTGCAATTTACTCGACCTTAGTCATCAGTCAAATGAAATGAAAGCATCAAGCAACCCCTCCTGGATTGTGTCACTAACAAGTTCTAGAATGTTATGATTTGTGAGAGGAAGGGAAGTTTGGAAATTCCTTCTTTGAACTCATAACTCAATGTATTCAAATTTATTGTATCATTTTTTTCGATATGGCAGGTACAATTTCCTGGGCTTAGGTGGATGATTCTCTCGCACATGGACAATTTAAGCAAAATATGGACTGATAGTCCTCGAGATACTCTCACTTTCGAACATTTATGGAAAGTGAAGATTGACAATTGTAAGAGCCTTGAAAATCTATTTCCGCATTGGGTGGCTACAAGTCTAACCCAACTTGAGAAGCTTCGAGTGGAGTCTTGTGGGATCGAGAAAATAGTCGCAAGGGGAGATGACACTCCATACTCGACTACTAATCAAGTTCTTTTCCCGCAACTGACCTCTCTGGTGTTCCATGATATGCCACGACTCAAGAGCTTTTGCCCTAACTCGCCTACTTTGAATTGGCCATTCTTGAAGAAAATGCGAGTGACTCATTGTGACAAACTAAACATGTTGTCTTTTGCTGCGACCATGAACAAATGGGCTCAGAGAGATGATCAACAGGACCTTTCAAACCAAGAAGCACACTCTTCATTTGAGAGGGTATGATTACAACTATTCTCCCTTGGTTTCTACTTTTTTTCTTTAAAGCACTTACTAGTCTTATGTCCACTGTATAGTCGAGTCATAGCAAGATATTATAGAAAACATGCTATCCCTTGCCTATCAGTTTGTCAATAACACAAAATATTTCTAACGTCTTTAAGCACACTTTTCATATGTGGACACGTAGAATGTTTTGAGTAACACTATCAGTGCATTTCATTACCTGAAATTTCAAGGAACTACATTTTTTGTTGACAGAATAAGATATTCCTAATAAAAGATGAATTTGGTCAGGGTTGTTGCCGTACCGCCTCTACTTAAAAATTCTCTTAAAAATTTTCGATGCGAATAAAAAATGTGAATTTCTTATGGACTAAATTGAGAATCGGGCACTGACATTTAGCAATTCATTTTCAAATCGTAGCATGATGACCATTTTTCTTTTGATTTTTGTTGGGTAAAATGGATTTTCATTTGTTTGTTTGATCATTTCTATGCCAATACAGTTCTTTCCCTTTCTATCTAATCATTATAATCTGGGCGCACAACTTTCCCTGGTGGGCGGATGGCCATAGTGTAGCGTTTGTTTATAGTTTGCATTTTATAGCACAGGGCCCCCTTCCATGGGAGTTAACCAACTTAAGTTTACCTTTCAGAGCGCATGATTTATTGTTGAGCCTTGTTGAATTTACTTCTCTCATTGTATTGGCAATTTTGCAGGTCATTCCCACTTTAGAGAGACTTTTATTAGTCGATGAGGATATTCGGATGATACATAATGGAAAATTTTCCAATGACATCTTTGGCAAGCCAAAAGCACTAACATTGGCATGCTTTCATGATGAAAGGGCTGTCTTTCCTCCCATATTTTTCCTACAAAGATTTCAGAACCTACAAAGCCTTGAGGTCTTCTGTAGTTCTTTTGAAGATATATTCCCTGATGAAGGGCTTGTTGACGAGGGAAAATATCCGGTGCTTGAAAATTTAAGAGAACTTAAGTTAAGCAAGCTACCCAACCTAAAACATGTATGGAGAAAAGACTATTTAGTGACAAAAGTTCTTCAGAGTATTCACGAATTTGAGGTTTGGGATTGTCCTGGTTTGACAACATTATTTCCAGCCGTGACATCCTTCCAGAATTTGACGGAGTTTGTGGTGAAGAATTGCTCTGGATTGGTAAATCTAGTGACAGTTTCAGCGGTCACAAATTTGGTACATCTTACTGACATGACTATAATAGGATGTGAAAGAATGAAAGAAGTAGTGACAAACGATGAAAACGAAAAAGGAATGGTGATTTCTCTTGGGAAGCTAGAAAGACTAACTCTCAAACAACTGCCAAGCCTAGAACGCTTCTCCTCCGGCACAAGTTGCAGCTTCAGATTTCCATACTTGTACCGTATTGAAGTGGAAGAGTGCTCGAAAATGAAGATCTTTTCTAAGGGTACGCTAAGCACACCAAATCTACAATATGTGAGACTGTTCAGATACGAGTGGGATTGGAACTGGGAGGGTGATCTCAACACAACCATACAAAAGTTATCAGCATAAACAAATGCACATAAAATTGGTAAGATCCAATTAATGTCGTTCTCGTCCTTTATTTTTTTCGGCTTGCCTCTGCTCGTCAAATTGCCAACACCTGACTCACCATTAGTTCTAAAATTTTTGTCTTTTTAACTTGTCTACTCACTGATAAAAGGGAATGGCAGGTGCTACAAGGGGTACGGAGATCTCCAAGTTACCAAGGCACAATCAGAAACTGAGATGAAGAAAATTCTATGGAGGTAGCGATTCCATTTCCAATTTCCCTCTCTCTCTCTCTCTAATAAATCACACTTTTGCAAAGGAAAGGGGGAGCTGCTGATGAGAACAAAAATAGGGAGGGACGTCGCCTTTATGAAGAAATAAAAAATGGGAACGAATTTCTTGTGGATGCTAAAATCAGGGGTAGAACTGTCTCTTCACCCAAAAATGCTACGGATTAGTCACGTGGGCCGTGAATTATAACCATGTGTAAATGACTGATGACGTGATAACGGATTGATAATAAATAGGTAAATAACATAATTTTCTCACCATTTGCCACCTCAGCGTAGCTGCCTAATACACACCATCCTCATTTTCTCATAACTTACCTAAGCATCCCATTTTCTTTGTTCTTTTTTTTTTTTTTTTTTTGAGGAGATTGCGTTGAAAAATCTTAGACGTATTGCTTAATGTGCAATCAAATCATACACGTTTTGAGTCAGATGCAGTGGAGTCCTTCCCGACCACCACTCAACCAAATTCGTTAACATGGCACGTCGGAATCCGACATCAATTTCTACTGTGCTCCTCTTGGTACAATTTCGATCAAATAAGCTTCCTCCAACATTCATTTGATAAGAAATGAATGTCTTTTCCAACTAAATGCTTCATTTAATTAAGTTGGCTCCTACAAAGCGACAGAACTAGTGAAGGTCGAGATGTCACAACTCGTCAAACGACTTGTCCTCAAGGGATGATTTCTCGTCTCTGGAGAGAAGATGAAGAGCACCGGCCCCGGCAAAGTTTTGCACCGGAGACACCTCATTTCTTCAAGATCATACTCTCTCAGACGCTTCAAACTGGAAGGCTTGTAAGCTTTTTTTTTTTTCCTTTTTAATTCTTTTTCGACATACCAAGGCTTGGAAGGCTGAAGCTTACCATACACCTAATTTGGGAGATGCCGATGATCATTGTACTTTGTCAGTTGAGCTTCAAAGTTTAGATGGTTTCTCGCTGAAGAGAAACGAGAAGGATGAATTGCATCGAAAACCATATCATCATAGGCCTTCCAAGGTGATATATTCTGGTCCCGTCAGTTATGTCGATGATGCTGCTATTTCACATGCAATTGTACTCGCATCTGGTTCCAAATCCAAAGGCTTCCAAACTGATCAAGGAGCTAAGCTTTTGCCACAAGATTCAGAAGGTGTGTGAATCTTAGCCTATCAGTAGTGCATACGCTTTGTATCAGTTTCTCTTATGCTCTCTGCCTGACTAATTCAGGTAGGATGGAAAATTCTAAACACGAGGTGAGCCCTGCCATGCTGGCTTCCGGTAGTTCTACTTCTAAACGTTCGTGGGTAACTACGGCTCACAAAGCAGCCAACAAGTACGAGCTGCAATATCCTTCCTTCAAAGCAGTTATCCAGTCACATAATCTATTGAAGCAAAATGTGGTAAGAAAAGATCCTGAGATAATAGTTCTTATGTGCAAAATCTGGATAAAAATGAAATCTATTACCTTCTCATAAGGTGTCATTATATTCTATATGATTCGGGTTTGCCTGTGAGATTATACAAATGTGGTCTGGTTAACATTTCTTGTGATAGTCATCACACCTTTTACGTTCTTACTCATATATCCTTTGTTGATGAAAATCAACTGCGCAGATTGTCCCCAGGCTGGATTTTAAAGGGACGCATCAATGGAAGCATTTTACCACCACTTTTAAATTTTTGGACGGATCATGGCTAGTGAAGCTCCTGTACTACCCACGACATGGCTCGGGAAAGCTCTCTCTCGGTTGGGCTGCATTTCAGAGAGGAACTTCTCTAAAGCAAGGAGATGCATGTGTGTTCGAGCTTGTTAGAATTGATAATATTGAAATCAAAGTCTCCATTTTCAGAAGGAATGTCAGCACATAGGTGTAAACTTTGGTATGCCTAGAAAAAAATCTCTGCTTCGCTATGTTTTGTTTTGTTCATCAGATGAGAGAAGGCAAAACTTTCCGCTGCAAGTAATTGAATGGTGATGTATTTCCTGATGTTTTTTTGGAGAGTAGTGAACATAACACCTGGACAGTGCATCTTCCAAAATTCCGTGTACGTGTGTGCCTAATTTCCAAGCTCTTTGCATATTGCGTCTTTATATGACCAAGTATAAACCGAACTCATGCACAGCATGGCTAGATAAAATAATGGTCATAAGCAATCCTTATCTAACGCGAACATGGAGAGTTGATCAATAGCAGAGACTGTAGTATGTTTCTTGAAGTATTTTCTTTCACCGTTCAGGTGGTCATGGAAAAGGAAAATAAGAATGTCCTGCGCTAACTCTGTTATCTTGAAATATGCAATGGTCTCTAGATATCACTACACAGATTCCAAGGAAAGTTGAATTAAGGATAAATCTTGCAAGCAATCGATTGCACAAAAGGAAGTTTTAACAAGAGGGCTAATCTTCACCTTTTGGCCTTGCAAAATGAATGAATGACACCAGTACAACAATAATGAATCTCACAATAATTATAAAACTGAATCGCCATAAAATTTCCCAAAATCACGATCGGCAGGTATCCCAATGTTCTTGACCTTAGTGCTTTAAAAGTAAAATAGCACCATCTGTCAGTGAACTTGCCTGTATCCCCCGAATAAATCATTAGCGGTCAAACTATCCGGTGGCTCCTATCAGTTAGACACAGCCGGATCAGAAGAAACGGCACTGCTCGGCTTACCGTTTTTGTTGACGAGATTGCTGAAGTGGCCATTGACTCTTTCTCCATAGATGTGCCCCAGGTTGGAGCGTTTTTTCTCCTAGTATATCTTGTTCTCATTTGTTATGGGAGTCACTGGAGGATCTCTCCCAGCAATAATCCAGCCACAACCTTTAAGTCCCAACATACTTTGATGGGTTGTTAGTCATCAACTTCATTGCTCTGTCTCCCAGGTCACGCAACATCTGCAGTATTAGCCCATATGTTAAAGCACTGAAACGAATGCATCAAATACCGTGAAAAGTTTGATAATGGAGTGATTCTTTAAACTAATTAGATCTCATCTTTTTGAGATGAGAATTCGAAGCTCTGTTTTAGTCACCAGCTTCCTCTAGTAGCCCTACAGATAATGTAGGATCTCTGAAACAGTAACTGAAATTCAACTACCTTTAGTTTATTTATCCTTCTCAAATCCACAAAGCATAATGACAATGGCCATGAATCAACCCCATTAAGAAGCTGAATTGTATAGGACCTCTCACATCAGTCTAATTTCTAACTTAAGGAAGGAGTATCTGAGCACCAATTCCATACTCTCTAGAGTCAACGGGCGATCCGAGCTCCACATTAGCTTCCATGGTGTCACACCCATTGTCCTGCAGGTTATAGCGCGTAGTTTGTGCCCAAACCTATGCCTCTTCCTTTGTGCCCTTGGAGGTACATTAGCATGCCCCTACCAGCCATTGTATCGCAAGTGCAACCTGGTAGTTGTAGTCGCATCTGGCAGATCCAAATATGTCTCCTGTGAGGCATTCTGAGTGTACCCTAACAAGGATGTCACGCTCTGAACCCGAACGAGCACTCAACATCCCTCCGGGATTGTCAAGCATACGACATCTCAGGATTTGTCGCCGACCTAACTTAACTCAAACAAGGAACACGAGTGGAAGCAAATTCGAACTCACCATACAACATACAATGAAACAGGGTAGTAGAGACAGACGAACGGTACACATCAACAAACTGCCTTTTAAGAACATAATGTTACTTACAAACGGCACAAGATACAAGCCTTACTAAAGACCGATATCTACTTACCACGCGTACGCAAAAAGGGATAGGTGGTGGGCTGGCCTAGCTTGTCTACCAAAAAGGGACAGTCCAAAATGCAGGGTACCCAACCCCTCACCACAACTGGCCATAATCGGGAGGAGGCTCCGGCTCATTATCTACAGAATCCGTATCAAACTCCGGGTCTACCACTTCCCCATCCGGAATGTCAAGGTCCATTGGATCCCAAACCTCCTCCCCAATATCGCCAGCTGGGGGTCCATCAAAACCATGGAGTGGACTACTCAAAACGTACCCTTCCTTAATAAACCACGCCACAAATTGGTAGGCCTTTAGCGCAGGTAATCCCACATCCACCCAGACGGTAGACTCGTAGGTCCTATTGGATACTTAGAAAAATCCGTGTTTATCTCCATAGGCACGCCAAAATACAAAGAGGGGCGGTTCATGGTCAAGGGTCTAAAATAGTTATATTGCAACAATGAGATAAAATCTCAATGAGCAACTACCTAAGCCTCGCTTGGGCTAACACGTACTTCCGAACAGCCTTAACATGCAATTCTAACATTCAACGTGCCATAAACAATCACAAGCGTCCTTACCATGTCTTGGCACATACACACTGCCTGCACGTTAGTATACCACCATAACATGGCCAATTGCTCATCAAACAAGCATATTTCAATTCATGGCATAATCATACATAACACGGTTAATAATCTAGACATGCTTATCAATTAACTCAGGTAAAGCATTTACCGATGCAAATCACACTCATTAAGTCTAGCTTGTTAACGACGCCTCGGGCCACCGAACTCCCGCCGGTCTTCTGGCATAACCAAGCATCGTCCCGTTATGTAGGCAATGGCAACGTTGGAGATCAAATAACCCCCGGCAAGCCGGGTACCCAACGGCATTCCACTTAGGAGCATTGATCTGGCCTCCACTGCTATCGGCATCGTCTGGGATCGAACACACCCCGGCAACCTCGGATACCATACGGCATCCGAACTCCCGCCGGGCATCGTCCAAAACTCTCGCCAAAACGGAACGTGTCATGATCACATACGCACACATCTCAGCAATCAATGTCGATTCTTATCTTTGTAAATTAGCCCAATGCCAACTAAATCTGCCAAAATGTCATGGTAACATTGATTAGTTCCCGAGAGAGAGAAAAACCAAGTATGTACAAAACCGGAGCCAAACTGGGCTATTGTGCAGTGACTGAAATCTTTTTTTAAATAAATAGTAAATCAACTCCAAAAATTCTGAATTTTGGCTATGTCGTATAAAACATCTTGATAAACAATTTCCGTGCAGAACTCGGAATCCAGTTCCAACTGTAAACACCTCTTTTTGTCACTTGAAGTCAGACAAAATTCAACGCGTCTGGTCAGGCCGCCTAACCATCAAAATGCATCTCATTCAGTACCCAAATCACTTTGGAAGGCCTTGAAATTTTTATATGTCATAGACACGAATGTTCTTAACAAGTTTCATGAAGGAAGTTTGTTGAAACAAGGCCTGCAAAATTTTATAAAAATTCAGAAGGACAAGAAGGTTGGGTGAACAGTAAATCGGACAGTTTTGTGATGGTCTAAAAATGGACTTATGAAAGGACCAAAATGATCTCCAAAAATTTCATATTTAATATATGTCATACTTCAAGATGTTATGAACAACTTTCATGGAACACTTCCTCAAATTCGGCCTACACAAGTCACAGAAAAAATAGCAAAATCCAGTGACGCAGCAGCAAACTTACCGGAAATCAACCAACAAGCACCACCAAGCAAACCAAGCACAACCAGCCACTAAACCAACTATCCACAGTCATAATCCACCCCTAAACATGTCTATTAGTAACTTATTATCCTAACCAAGGCTTATGGAGCACTTACTCTTAGCCTAAGCAAGAAAACCGAGTAACGGGAGCAATAAAGAGCCTCGGCATGGCAATGGCTATGCCGGTGAAGCAACGGCGAGGGTGGACGGCGAATGATAGCTCAGGTGGTCGGTGATGGTGTGAGGGTGATTGTGGGTGGTGGTGATGGTTGAGTGGTGGTGACGTGAGGTGGACAGCGAGCGACGAGGCCGGAAAACAACCGGCAACGGGAAACTTCGGGGATGCTGGGGGCGGCGTTGCACAGCCAGGGGATGAGCTAGGGTGACGGGGAGCTGTGGTGTACGGCGGTGGATGGTCCGGCGAGGAAATGGTCTAGTCAACGTGGCAGCAAGAAGAAGCAATAAGCGGTGAGGCAAGCGGAAGAAGCAACAGCAAAGCCAACAGAAACAAAAGTGAAGAAGACCAAGAAGAAAGAAAGGAAAAGGAAAAGAGAGAGAGAAGGAGGAGTTGGTCGGCAGCAAGGGGACGTAGGGGGGTCAGAAAGTTAGCAAAAATAGCATGGGTTCAGCAGCAGCATGTCAACAGCAGGGACGTGGGGGTGCAGAGGAGTCAGAGGTAGCAAACAGAAGCAATCAGCAGAGCAGCAACGTGATGGAGAGGAAGTCAGCAAAGCAAAGGCAGAAGTCAGCAGAAACAGAGGCATGGCAGCAGCAGCAAAGCAGAGGCAGCAGCAACGTGGTGGTCAACAGCAATGTGGGGAGTCAGCGGGAAAGAGGAGGAAGTCAGCGGTGGAGAGGTTAGCAACGTGGGGGTAGCGTGGAAGGTCAGCGGGAAAGAAGGAGAGGAGAGAGAGATTTTCAATATTACCTCCACAAAAATAATTTGTCCATAAAATATTTTGCCCAATTTTCCTTTTTCCTTTTTCCGATCAACCCGACGATTAGCCACGTTTAATGAGACGACATCCGACAATTAGTCGTGGAAATCTTGAAACGTCGACGCCCAATTCGGATTCTAATTAATGGCCAAATTCAATTGAATATAACTTTAGCGTATTTCGAACTAATGGACGGCTTTTAGGAATTACGCGTATCGACTCGTGGCCGATTCGATATCGAGCCACATCTAAGTTTACTTGAGCCATGACGACGTCGATTGTCATGTAATTGTAAGGGTTAATCACTAGTTCCAGTTGATGCGATCGTTCGAATTAGATTTAAGATCGTTCGAAATTCATACAATGGCCAAGCGGAATCACCCGCCTTCCAATTGCACAACATTTGCAAATCTTTCCATAACCATCCTTGGATCAGCCTTTAACGGCCCAAAATATTCCCTCGTCAATCCTTATGGTCAAAGTATCAATCCATGGCCAAGTTCTTAGGTTTATATACTTGATTCCTAGCTAAACATTCCCTAACAGTTAGTCTACTCGAAAGTGATCAATTTCGAGCAAAATTTCATTGAAAGTGCATTGAAGAAATATTTATTTTATAAATCCCGAAAATAAATTAAAATTCAGAATGTCACAAAGGACATCTTGACCATCTCCAATGTCGCCCTGTACAGACGATAAACTATGAAGTATGAATCACATGATGGGAAATATAGCTGCCTGAAGGGAGGACATAAAATAAGAAAAGCTAAGGATACTATTTTTAAGCAAAATAACGGCATTCCTATCTCAATTGACCATTAACGAGTTCTGATTGGGAAGTACATGTCCTAAAAACTGCTGGGAAGAGAATACTTACCTGATTAGATCAGCAATGGATACAATTTTCAAGTTCTCCCGCTGTGCAAACTCGCGAAGGTTAGGTAATCTTGCCAGGGAGCCATCATCATCCACTACCTCACAAAGAACTCCCACAGTTTCCAATCCAGCTAACACATCAAGGTTGACAGAAGCCACCATATGTGCAGCTCTTTTCAGGACACCACCGTCCTTGTACTTCAAAAGGGCAAATATGTCCCGGCCTGTTGAAATCTTCAGGTTTTGGATTCTCTTAGATGCAAGAGCCAAAACTGTCGTTTCCCTTGTCACGTGGTGATACGCCCGTAGTCCTAATGCTTTGCATCCTATAACATCTCTGAATCATCATCCATCACAAAGTATGAGGAGAGACTGATTGAAGAAAAATAACTAAGGATCTTACAACATACCACGGTCACGGTGAGTGCAGTCCGAAGCTTCTCTTCATTGTCCCTCCGATTCACCATCAAAGGAAGTTGCAAGCGCTCCAAATCTTTCCTCTTTCATGCTCGCACAAACAATCCCAAAGTGCCATACTTCACAATAAAATGCCATAGCCTCGGGTGTTAGCCATTTCTTGCTGGTGCCATCATAACGATCACCCTCATTCTCTCTGCCCTCATCATCTGCCACCGCTAACAATCTGGAATTCAACTCCAACCATGACGTAGGCATTTATGGATGAACAATTGAAATGCACTCCGTAACGTAATGCAGAAAGCAAAATTTCAGGGCAGCTATGAACTAAAGTACCGTACTCCACATAGTCCTAATCATTCATGTACCCTCGCGAGTTGATAATTGATTGGTACATCAATAAAATTTTGGGGCAGAGGATCTCCATTCTCATTGGACATGTCGATAAGAGCCTTCTTATCTTGTGCTTGAAAGTTTGAAACCCACCTCTAATCAACTATAATGGTCATGTTGCATGACGGTCCGAGTAAAAGAAATTAGTGGCACTGTCTTTTGTTATCGTGAACGTGTTAACTAATGCCCCCAACGGACTTATATAAAACGTACTTTATTTAAAAATAATTTAAATTACAATGCAGTAATAATACATGAGAATACTACAGTTAGTGCATTCAAAGCTCGATAGTTAGTACATACAAGTGTGTTCTGCACTGATTGATTGATTCCATGGAAATATTTTTCACTAAATCAAATATAATAAGGCGGACGGAAAGAACAGGTTTGTCCCTTCTAAAATAGATGGAATCTAATAATATTCTAAATTACATTCAATAGGGGTACTACCGACAAAAGAAATTGTCAAATTGGCAACTCCCCATTTTCCTTGCTGACTCGTCTCTAACTCCGATACATGTGAAGCAATTTAAATATAATAATTCTTACTTTGGAAATCAAGATTGACTGTTCTTTTTAAGCCGAATTTTATAAAATAAAAAAAAGACGGATTTTGTCCATTTTATAAAAAAGAAATAACATGAACTTCAAAACCGATTACACAGACACACAAACTTAAATTATTGGGTTAAATTTAACACCTAGTAACTCCGACCGATGGGAATTTCGGTTTTTGCGTTGACAATGCCTTGAAGTCGAAGCGTTTGGGAATCTGCATTGTTAATTTGTGGGGGAAGTTCGAAGAGACAAGGCTTCCTAACTATCTTGTGCACTCTGTTTCGACTGACCGAGTTATAAATAGATTCTCCACTCTTTTGTTGGAACAAGTAAATTTCATCAATCTTCTCTTTTGATGGATGGCGCCGACTGAAAGTGTCTGTGAGTGAGGTTGGTTTTCAAAGGGTTTTTCGTTTTTACCTTGACAGCTGGTGGCAACGACTCAAAATGTCAATTTTGTGGGGATGTTTCGATTAGTGTAGTTCAGATTCGCACGCAACCGAGAGGTTTTCGCAATCACAGTATCAAGATCTAACGATTGCTCCTACACTATTGTAAATCGTCGAAAAATATGATATTTTGTGGATGCTCGAGTTCTGTTTTCATGCACATTGGATCCTGTTATGAGATTTAGTAATTTGCTTTTGATGCTTGCTTGGGTGTCGCTTACAGCAAAAACCTAATGCAGAGCGGAATTTTGGAATGGTTTGATCTCTGAAAGTTGGGCAAAAGAACACTACAAGTACCATAACTTGTATACAGTGCTCACTTTGATGCCATAAGTTTTTTTTTTTTTATCACTTTAGTGCTAAATTTTTGAAAAACGATCACTTAAGTGCCAACTCCGATACCGTACACAATTTTTTGCAAGAAATCCGACGTGGCATTTTTTTTTATTAATTTCTGAAGCTAACGTGGCTTGCTAGAGATTGAAACTTAAGTGATAGTTTTTCAAAAAATTTAGCACTTAAAGTAATAGTTTTTCAAAAATTTTAATACTTAAGTGATCGTTTTTCAAAAATTTTAGCACTGAAGTGATCCAAAAAAAACTTTTAGCACTTAAATGATCGTTTTTCCTCCAATTTGGCACTTAAGTGAGCCGGCAAAAACTTTTGGCAAAGTGTGCGCTATACACAAGTTATGACACTTATAGTGTTCTTTTGCCCTGAAAGTTGCATTCACAACAGAGAAGTTATATCGATGTTGGTGGCGTGAAAGGAGAACTTGAAGCAGGAGATTCGACTGATAGAGGAGGCTAGAGAGAATGTGAATCTCTAGTCAATAACGGATCTTGAAGAGAAGAATAGTTAAGTGCATGTCTGTCAACGTCGAAAACATAGGAGAGTCATCCATGTCGCTCTACATAGTATTGTAGGATACATTAAGATCTTCGAAGTTTTTTTGTAGTCGAAAGCAATGACAACTTCTTACTTTGTTTTGGTGTCGGCATTTCAGTAATGAAATTTCGATGCTTTTACTGATGAAAAGTCCATGCTTATTACCGTATTGTTTCGGCAACCATTCCTCAACATCACATATGAAAGTATACGCAGCGTATGTCAAGGAATATGAATAAAATGGAATTTTCGTCAGCTGTTAACTGCCCATGTTTACAGCACGTCGGCTTAAAAATACAGGCATAGTGTTTCATACTTTGTAACCATTATGTATGCATCACTTTGCCACAAAAAGCAGAGATTATCTCATGCTCTGTAACACTACTTCTCTCTGCATATTAACTCAAAAAACATCCAAAGTATCTCATACTTTGCATATTTTTAGATAGCCTGTTTAAATTAATCTCATTCCTATATAGAAAACAAGGTTCCCTTGGTCACCTTAGATTACACAAGGAAAACCTTTCTCTTTTCCAAACCCTCGTCATCCTCATTGTTTCTGGGAGTAACAGGTTTGTCATCTGAGCTGTCACAGCTGCTTTCTCCTCTTGTGCATTAATCGGAAAAGGATCGAAATCAAGCTCCATCAATCTCATTCTATTCCCTAAGCTCCTTTCTATTTTGCCTAGCCTCATTATATTCCTCGTTTTATGAAGAGAATTCCTTTTGAACTAAGCTACTATCAGATTCGCTATCACTTTGATCCGCATGTTTGTAGTTCAGGGAGGTTGCTATAATAATCTTCAGATGCAGGATTACTACTTTCCCTCTGGCCATATTCCTCCTTGTAAACAAGTTTGTAATTGCAATGGAGAAGTTATTCGATCTGCATGAATGTATGGATAAATGTGTAGTTAGGCTTATCTGACAAAATTGAGAAATCAGTGTTGAGAACTTAAAGAACAGATTTTTAAGTAATAATAATCTTGAAGTGTTAAAATAGAAAGAAAGAGTTGTGTGGCAATCATTATCTATGATTTTTTTCCAAACATAGAATCCCGACCGTAACCGTAATTGGTACGTCCTAACCACATAGTTGACAAGATTCTAATTATCATTAATTAGTTTTTTTCTACTGAATGAATTAAGTGACCCCTTTTTTTACATATTAGATAAGTCAATTTCTAGCTTAGTTGAATCTTTTAATTCTAAACTAATTAGAGTTATCTAACAAGCTTAATAGCATTAGTTGCTGAATTTTTAATTTTCAGCACTAGGCTATCAGCAGGTTGACAAGTCAAAAGTTTGAATATCATATGTTCTTGAAAATAATTTAAAAAATGCCACTATTTTGTTATGTGGTTATTTATTGATTGTTGAGTGATTAGGTGCTGTTTTACAGCTTCAAGTGACATCCATCTTATAAGGTTGGTGGTGCAAGTGAACATGTAATTCTTGAGCCTTGCGACTTTATCGTTCATAAACGAAAGACTATGATTTTTGAGTCTATACACGAAATGCTTTCATATGAAATAGAGATAAGTGCATCACAAAAACTTTGATAACTTTTAATGAAAGTGCAATCGAATTTTCAAATTTACCCATCTAGAACTACCAAGTACGGTAGTTAGTTTTGTCAATTATGACTAACTAACCGAACAACGTAACAAGGCCACTTTTGAATTTTGGCCACAATTTAAATTAATTCATACTTAGGCATGATTTGATTTCACATTTTTTACAAATTTTTTGCTAGCAAGATAACTAAATTTGGTAGCTTTTTTTCTTTGGATTAATACCATGGAAAACTCTAAACTGGTACAATTATGACAATTTTATCTCAAATTAATTTTTTGACCGCTAAAAATTTTCAATTAGTATACTTATGATAAATCTATCCATCACTTTTAGCAGTCAACAATTTGATACATCTCACTGAGATGACCATAATAGGGTGTGAAAGAATGAAAGAAGTAGTGGCAAGCGATAAAAACGGAGAAGAAAAAGTGATTTCTCTTGAGAAGCTAGAAAGATTGAGACTCAAACATCTTCCAAGCCTAGTATGCTTCTCTTCCGCCACAGGTTGCAGCTTTAGGTTTCCATCCTTGTGGAAAATCATAGTGAAAGAGTGCCCAGAAATGAAGATCTTTTCGAAGGGTACGGTAAACACACCTAATCTAGCATATGCAGGACTGTTCAGATACATAAGCCAAATGCCCTTGGAGGATGATGTCAATACGGCCATACAAAAGCTATCAGCATGAACAAAATGCACCAAACATTAGTAAGATCCGATTAATGTCATTCTCATCCTTTTTTTTTCACTTGCCTCTACTTCTCAAATTGTCCAACACCTTAACTATCATAAGTTTTAATTTTTTTTCATTTTTTAACGTGTCTAGTCACTGCTAAAGGGAAGGGCAAGTGCTGCAAATGGTACAGAGATCTAGAAGTTACGGAGGCACAATCAAAGATCGAGAAGAAGAAAATTTTTATGAAGGTAGCGATTTTATTTCCAATTTCCCTCTTTCTCAGTAATCTTTATAGTCATTCCATAGTCCCATTGGTGGAAAGGAGACCCAATCGGGATTTAGTCTTTGTTCTTCTGGGCCATTGACAATCCAGTCCGCAGCTTGATTGGCCTCATGTAGGCAATATCTGAAGGAAGCATGTGCATACTATACCAAACAGGAATTCGCATTATACGACACAATTTCTCTTGATAATCACCTAAAGATGATGGATGCCAATGATGTTATGCTTACTTCACATAAATCTTTCGATGACAATCGCTCACGTGAACCTTTTTTCAATCGAGTGCAGGAGGCTGATGGAATTGTCCTGGCAGGTGAAGCTGTTCAGGGAGGCCAGTAGCCGTGCCCCTGCTCTAGCCAAACTATCTGTTTGTTATTTTATTTCCCAACTTGCATTTTGGGGGCCTTTTGGCAAATGACAATAACATGAAGATGCAGCTCTTTATTTCTCGATAATTGTACTGACACCTTCGAGATTGCGAGTTGCTAGGAGCTAAAATCATTCTTCAACTAGTCTGCAGTCGGATAATCTATTTCTACTTGAATCACAGTGGTACCCGAAACCCTTCTCTTGACATATTCAAAGTCAAAGAAAACTTATAGCTCGAACTTGCACGTTAACTATCAAGTTGAGTTGGTAGACAGATTTAGACACTGCAATTCTCTTCTTAGACTTAGCATGCCCTCCTTGTACCTGATCAGTTTTATGTCGAAAACTTAGTGTTTTTTTTTTCTAATCATGGGCGGGGTAAGCAAAATCCTTATTGGCAGTTGGTTCAAATAATAAGTTGTTAATCTGATTTTTTTAATTTTTTTTTCCTTTTTTTTTTGTCTTTTCATTCCTTTTATTAAACAAGTAAAACGGAGTTGCTAACGTAAACTGTCGGTCCTTTCCTAGCTATTATCGGACTTATTGTCCATGACATGGAATTTTTTTTTTTTTTTGGTGACCATGATGATGACATGGACTAAGATATAGGAAAATTATATATAATATTAAAAAAAAAAAAAAGGAAGACTAACACCAATGCACACGGAGCACGTGCGAATGGGGCATGGCAATCGCTGTGGTGAAGGCAGCGGCGCCCAGCCACCGGCCTGTTTCGGACGTCCCTCGGCGGAGTCGGCCGATTTACTATGTTTTGTTTAGTTAATCAGATCAAAGAAAGCAAACCTTTCTGCTGCAATTAATTAAATGGCGATGTACTTCCTTATGTTTTTTGGAGACTAGTGAACATTACACAGGGAAATTGCATCTTCCAAAATTCCGGGTACGTATGTGACTAATTTCCAACCCTTTTGCATATTGTGTCTTTACTCGACAAAGTATAAATCGAACTCATACGTAGAAAGGTCAAAAGCAGTTCTTATCTTTTGCCCATATCGAGAGTTGGTCTATAACAGAGACTTTAGTACATTGCTTCAAGTAATATCCGTCGCCATTGAAATTGTCCTGCACCATCTCTGTGTTCATGAAATATGCAGTGGTCTATCGAGATCAATACGCACAGATTCTAAGGAAAGTTGAACTAAATTAACACAAAAGGAAGTTTCTAATAGGAGGGCTAATCTTTCACCTTTTTGCCTTACAAAATGGATGATTGACATCAACAGAATAAAATTGAATCTAATAACAATTATAAAACTGAATCGCCATAAAATAAGAAAAACTGAGGATACCGTTCTTAATCAAAATTACGGCATTGCCATATCAATTGCAGACACATACAGGCCCCATTTCAACCATATCATAAACTATAATAGTTACATAAATGCCCTAACACAAACGAGATTCTTGTAAGTATCTCACCTTGACCATTGTCATGTGCTCGATTCCATCTAATACCGAAGTATAGCAATAGACTGCGAACGGCCCACGCATTGTCGGTAATCTTGCAGCAGTAGCACGTTCATCTAATTTATCTCTTTTGCAGATCATTTCTCAATCACACGGTCCGAGAAGCTTCTTTATATACAAGTTAGAATACAACAGACAACTTTAAGAACTTTTTTGTCAATCAAGATGTTCTATCCTTATACCCTGCTGATAAATTACAATGCAGCGATTACTCATACATGAGAACACTATAGTTAGGGCTTCGCTTTTGAGACAGAGGAGGGTCTGTGGGCAAGTCCAAATTGAAGATTGGTAGCGTGAGGGACGACACATTGACCGATTGGAGTTTCAATTTGGGTCTCTTTTCCGTTGACAAAACCCCTAAATTCGAAATGTTCGGGCCCCGCTTTGGTAATTTGTGGGGAAAATTCGAAGAGATGAGGCTTCCTAACTACTTTTATCCGCGTTGTTTCAAAGGGTTTTTGACCTCCACAGCTGATGGAAATGACTGAAAAGTGTCGATTCAGGGGAAGCTTCGACTGATAGTTCGGTTTTGCAAAGCAACCGAGAGAGGTTTTGTAATCACGGTACTAAGATCGAAGGATTGCTCGTGCACTCTCATAATTCATCGACAGATCTGACGATCTTATGGATGCTCGTGTTCTGTCTTCATGCACATTGGACCACAGGTGTGCTTTTGAAATTCCACTTTCTTTAATGCATGGGCTCATAAGATTACCAATTCTAATAGCAGACAGTCTTTTTTTTGCCTTTTAAACTAATCAGTGTATCAACAAAGATGAGTGTTACTTATAAACCAAGAGGATGCGGTAGAGACAATCAGTGTTCGCAACCCTCGAAGCGTTACCACGGGAGTTAAAATATTGTGTACTCTACTGCAGAGTCTAAGAGCACAGTGTTAATAGTATATCCATTGTCTTTTTTCTTTAGTGTTTGCTTGTGATTATTCTATTTCTCATCGTATATCCCTTGGCAAAATATCTACATCGACAGAGTGTTACTTGTGAATTGATAAAGAGATCCATTCAGAAGAACCGACAAATTGGGATTATTAGGTATGTAGACCGATCGTGGCTGGGGCAGCTTAGGACCTAGCAGCACAGTTTTGCGGCAAACGTCTCAGGCGGATGGCCCACATTCGCGAGAGAAGCTTGTCTTCATGTTTGAGCTCGTTGGTGGGGATGATGTTGTGTTCAAAGTCTCCATCTTCAAGAATGCTGGTAAGTTGCTCATTTAGGTCGATTGAGATGAACATTGGAAACGTCGCTTGAGGCTATATATCAGTAAAGCAATTGTGCCTCCTTTATTCAGCTGTGATGAGTCCACTGAAAGTGCACTTACTTTTGGCTTTTCTTCTCTTTTCTGAACTAGTTACAATCTCATCAGAATTCTCATTTTCTCCCCTTTGTGCAAGTCGGACCAGACAGTCGAAATGTCTAGTGAGCAATCTCGAGCATCTTTTCCATGGTTCAAATGCCCGAGGCCTCTCACTGCCCTTGAGAAAATCTAGATAATTCAAATTGGAGTATCCCTCTTTTCGGATTTGATAAGACAATAAAGAGCATTTCTCTACTAATATGAACTTAAAAAGATATGGGCTACAGCACTTCCCCCTAGCTCCTAAGCAGTATAAAAACAAATTGAAACATACAATAAGTGATCCTGCAATGACTTCGGCTGATCGATCAACTTTCTTAGGTCTACCCCATGGCAAATGCTCTTAAAAGTTCAAATTCATTCATGAAATTTGGGCTGAAGGCAGCTTCAATGCTCGATCCTTGCGGACCTTTTTCCCATTTTGCATAAACATGCCAAGCACAGTTTCTGTGCTCTGCTAAAGGTGCTAGACCTGAAATAGCTTGAACCAATCCCTGCAAGAGTTACACAATGTATACAGTTATTAAGATGAATGTATCATGAATCAATATGACGAATGTATACCTTTTGTTGAACACTAAGAAATGTCCACCCAAGGCCATCATTGATGCCCAAATCGGGGAACAATATTTCCAAAAACCATCCCCAAGATCCTCGTTCTCACCTACTACGGTCACCCAAGCAGATAAATACATTTGATTGTTACCATCCTTACCTATTGTCCCGAGTCGTGCTCCTCTCTAATCTGTTTTTAGAATCCCCTTTCTTAATTCCTCAGAGCCCACGTAGAACCTTTTAAACTCATCTCCAGTCATGTTCATACGCCAATGTGCCATGCACATACTCACCCGGCAAGGCACCAATATAAGACCTCAAGTTTTTGTAACAATCCTCGAACGTACCTCTGATCTTATTGAGGGCAATGCGCCTTGCTCGATAACATTTAATCCTTGCCACGGTCAACCCATACTTCAACTTCAAATTTTCCTCTAACATGTTTGCAGAAAATTTAGGATTCAATCTAAACATCGGTAGGTAATCCTTGGCAATCCATTTTGTTGTGGCTTTTTTGATTTTCCAACACCCCAAAACACTTAATGTACTGGCTCAACACGCTTAACAATAGATATCCTCTCCTTTCGGAGCTAGCTACCATAAACTCTCCGTGGGCATCCCTTTAGACTTTTAGCCTCCATGTTAGTCTCTGCATTCCTGGACCATCTAATGCAGTACCCATTGAAAATTGCATGTTTTTTGATAGCCTGTCTGGACTGAGATGGAGATTCATTCCCATTTCAAAATCAAGGTTCTCTCAATCGGAAACGGAACGGAATCAAGCTCCATCTTTTATCCTTTCCCTAAGCTCCTTTCTACTTTGCCTAGCCTACTTGTACACCTCGTTATCTAGACAATTATTCCTTGTGAAATAAGCTTATTATCCGACTCGCTGTCGCTTGGATCCACAGGTTTGTAACCAGAATCGTTGTGCGAATCTTCTCCCTCAGCAAGGGTCTCCATCTTAGTTTCTGCTAGGCATCGAAAAGTTTGACTACTTTGCTGCGCTCATCTGTATAAACTCCCCTGGAGACGCTGCTTTGAGAAGACGTGTGGCGATCGTTAGGAGTTGCTTCACCGAAAACTTGTTAATGCCGATTTTCACTCGTTGGCCTTTTTTTTTTTTTTTATCCCTTTTTGTCCTTTAGTTTAGTCCATTTAGAAGTGTGGATATGATATGGCCAATAACGTCGCGGATACTTCATCTGCCCAAAAAAAATGTAAAAAGATCATCGTGATGTACAAGAACTCCTATTTACTACTACGTATTCCTTTAGTGTCTTAGCTATTAAAAAATATTCGAGCATTGTAAAAAGTTAGTTGTTATATGATACTGGACAAACCATAATATTCAGGTATACGCAGAATTGAACAGTACAAATAGACTAAATTGCAGGAACTCATTCACGAAACACATGCTAACTCAACATAAATTTGGATGCACTGCACTCGCAAATCTAAATAATTGGTACAAAGCTAAAAAAAATCCGATAATGCAAATCCACTAAACCACTTAACCTCGTTTGGGATCACCCAAGATTTGTCACAAATTTAGACATAGCAGTTACACCAAATGTTTCATCAAATCCATATATGTTCATACCTTATTACCACAAAATTTTTTTTTTTTTGCGTCTTTAGCTCATCCAGGGAGAGTAGATAAGGTAAATTGGACTGTAGATCTTTTGTCACATCTCATCCATCTCATAAGTTTGGCAATGCAAATATATATATGCAATTCTCAGAGTCCTACGAATTTATCGTCCATAAATGAAAAAGACACTAATTTTTAAGATTATACATGGAATGCCTTTATATGAAATAGAAATAAGTGAATCGGAAACTTCAAAAACTAATCAAATCCTAAAACTTATCCATGTAGGGGCTGACCAATCCTAAGTCCTTTGGGCGACCGGTGTGCCACACAAGAGAGAGAGCAAGCAGGGGCACATCGTGGCTCGGCATGGCAGGCAAGGTGTGCTTGCAGTGACACCGAAGAATTCCAAATTCTTTTAGCCATTTTGGATGCCACATTAGCACCTATTTGGGGCCATGTCAACCTCAACTGTCATATAAAATACATATAAATTTGAACGGCCACACTGAATTTTGGTACCTCAAAATGGAAGAGACATTGGAAATTGCTTGATAGTTTTTTTTACAAATTTAAGGACTTGATTGCATCGCTTGAAAGTTGAAGGATTTGGTGCATCTACACTATTTCAATTAGTTCATACTTACACATGGTTTAATAGCACATTCTTTACAAATTTTACGTGGTGAAATAAATAAATTTGGTAGTGCTTTTCCTTTTACCAAACTTATATGTAATAGCTAGTGACACAAAAATGATTTGATAGCTAAACCAATAAATAAAAGGGCAAACATTACAAAAAAACCATAAATTATACCAAATGTGACACATTAACCATAAACCTTTTTAAACACTAAAAATCCCAAACTTGTACCTTTTTGACACATTTGCCCTCCGTTAAAGGTATGTTAGTGAAAATCGTTAAAAATTTACCTACATATATGCCGAAAAGCAAATAATGTTGACATAACGCTCAAGTGTCTTAAATGAAATAAAAATGACGTTATGTTAGCTAAAAAATCATCTAACAGAATCTTAATAGAGAATAAATATGTTAATAAATACAAGTTTTGGATTTTTTTATGTCATAAGAAAAAATTTATGATAAATATGTCACAGTGGGTATAATTTGGGGTTTTTAATATCATAAAAAATGTTCATAATAAATATGTCAAAGTAAGTATAATTTGAAGGTTTTTTGTGACTTTTTTCCTAAATAAAAAATATATATATATTAATGGATGAAATCTTTGCCTTGTCATATACTGATTTTATTTGCCCTAGGTAAGTAGTGTAATTGTGACATTCCGAAATTTCCACCAATTAGAATTTATTTAATAATTGAGTTTTATGAGATGTGTTCGCAGTAAGTTCGCGCCCGGAACTGATCATTCCTGAGAATGCTAACCATTAGGGAAATGCTATTAGGGGAAATTAATTTCGTGCGACTAAAGAAAATTCGATCGTGAATGGATTTCGACCATTAAATCGCGTAAGTGATATTTTGAGCCACTGTTAGCCGATCCAAGGATGGTTAGGGGTCAATTCGTCA
Organism: Syzygium aromaticum; assembly: GCA_024500025.1. Taxonomy (NCBI): domain Eukaryota; kingdom Viridiplantae; phylum Streptophyta; class Magnoliopsida; order Myrtales; family Myrtaceae; genus Syzygium; species Syzygium aromaticum. The sequence goes on along the minus strand of CM044891.1, from coordinate 7,422,379 downwards.
CTGTCCTAGTAGTGGATCACAGGTGATTCCGTAGGACCACGAAACGACTTGACGAATGATTTTGAAATTATTCCGAACGATCGTACCCCTTGAATCAAGTGACCGATCTTCGCGATTTTAATGACAACCGAGGTTGTCACGCACCGAACGGACTTGCACGTGACTCGATTTCGTGTCAGTCACGAGTCGATTCTGCGAATTTCCCTAGCAAGCCGCCCGTTACCTCGAGAAACGCTCCAGTTGCGTTTAATATAATTTAATTATTGGATTTTTGCCCAAATTGGACACCGGAAAATTAGGAAATCGCGACGGAACGCTAGGACGACGTTGTACGTGACACGTGTGAATTTTTAGTGAGCTCAAATCTTTCAGAAAAACTCGATTTGGACAAGAAACGGAGAAAGTGACTAAAATACCCCTAAATGTTATTAGAGGACAAGTTTTAAGGGTAAAGCGCATTTTGGTAATTTTGCCCCAAAATTTTGATTGGACAATTTTACCCTTGGGTTTTTGGAAAATTACAAGTATGCCCTTGGATATTTTTGTGCAAGGATCGATCTCGATCGTCGGATTAAGATAAGATCGAATCTGGGCCGTTGAATTAAAATTGTGAGTAAAGGGCATTTTAGTCATTCACCCTTTGGTCAATATAAATTATTGGAGTCAAATTTGTCTTCTCTCCCCCTTCTCTTCTCCATTTTCACAATCACCCTCCCCCTTTCATTTTTTTTTTCCTTTTGGCCATGGGTTTCTCTTGGCCATGAGCTACACTGCCGGCGCCGCCGCTCACCGCCGCTTGCCACACCGCCGGACCGCCATCTTGCCGTCGCCATACTGCCCTCCAACCTCACCGTCTCTCTCTCTTTCCCCTCTCTTTCTCTCTCTCTTGCCGTGACCCATTTTCGGCCGTGCAAGACCACATCACCGCCGGATCACCGCCATTCAAGTTGGAAGCCACCGTGAGTCGTTTGCCTTCGCCGTAGAGCGCCGCCGCTTTCCCTTCCAGCCGTTTTAGCCTAGAACGCGGTAAGTCGCTTCCTAATCTTGATTTAGGATTTTGGGTATCGTTGAATAATTTGATTTTGGGTGAAATTGGACTTGTGCGGGTGCGAAATATTGGGGCTTTAGACCGGAAATGTATGGCGGACCTTAAGGAATTAATTCGGAATTTTTGAAAGACGATTTGAGGGAATTTCAAGCTGTGAATCACTGTTCACGAGGCTGTGATGCTCGGTTCGGGACGCAAGTTGGATTTTTAGAACCGATATTTAATGGCGAGAAAGTCCTATGAAGGATCAGAATTAATCCAACGCCATTTGGTGGGAGAAAAATAGCAATTACCGTATTTGAGGCGTGTACTTCAACGCGGGTTACTGGCGAGTGTTGTGGAAAAATGAATAGTCTCCGTGTACCTGAGGTGTGTACTTCAACGCGGATTACTGGCAAGGATTGAGAAAGCGGAAAATGAGAATGGAAGGAAAAGTGGGATGAGAATTGGTATATACGAGTGTTGCATAAGACGTGATCGTGACTGAGTGCGAATGTGTGCATTATTGAGCCTGATAGTCTTAATTGATGTGCCTGTTTTGTGATATGGGTGTACGTGAATGTGTATGATTGTGTAATTATTTGGAGGTACATGATAGCCTAGATTGGATTTAGGGGTGTACTTCCTGAGATGTAATTTCACGATTGTATCAACCAAACATTTTCAGAACCCAAACCCAAGACATGAATCCTCCACCGTCACCACCCCCAGTACATTTTGGAGTTCCCGTGCACACAAAGTATGAGACAACAGAGTTTCAAATGGGAGATGGGATAACTTGGATAAGGCATACGACGATCGTGTTTGTAGAAGTGGGAAAGCTTGCCTTGGATGAGAACCATTTTTTTAGGTGGAACGTCAGGTCATCGACTCCTTTTTGATTTTGGTAGTTTCAGTAAAGTATGCACTGGTAAACAGAGGTTTGTTTTATTGAATATATGGTGGAACAAGTTGAACAAGAAATGAAAATGTATATTCTGCCAATTTTCCCCCAGTTTAATTTTGTCCGGGTGTTTTATGGTTTCTATGTGCACAATTAAATCTCTGATGTCTAGATGAGATCGGCGATATCCTGGGATGTCGCAACTGTTCGACCGAAAGTGGGATGTCGCAGCCTCAACGGGAGATCGGGGCGTGACAGTAATTCTTTCTCGAATATTGTGTACTGTCAAGCATCTTTGCCTTGGTCCCAGAGCAATCCATTTTTCCTTTTGGAGACTTTAGTGACTTTGCAGGATTCGTCATCGATTGCCTTGAACCATTCCTGGTAAAGTCTACCGAAAAGAAGGGTTAGGAGTACGGATACACAAATTTTACCGACAAAAATTGATATAGTTTGAATTCTCCAGCTTTGCACTTATGAAATGAAGCAACCATCACTAAATTCCGATGCGCACCCATAACGAAGCACACTGCTTATTGAAACTGATCTAGCATCCCTGTTTGCAGAAGTTGAAACTTCTTGGGCTTCTTGCTTTTCTTTATGCACTTCAGTTTGACTTTGATGAGTTATTGTCATGGACTTGTGGCTTTAATTTTTTTTTTATAATAAAAAATTAATTCCAAAAATATTTTCTTTTTGCCTAATATTATTCAATGAGTGCTTTTGGAAATATTATGATTACATACTATTGTACGAAAATGCGGAGCTCTTGCTCTATACTTTCGATAATCATGACGCCCTTATTAAAGGTATTATTTCCAAGAAAGCAGCGATGCACTATCACTACCACATGATGATTGAACAATTCACGTAATAAATGGGGTCCACATTTTTTCTTTTTGCTGATTAAACCATTAAGTAAGAAATGATTCGGCATTTTAATACTAAATCTCAACCGTTGATAATCAACTTTTCAAGCAAAAAAGTTGTTCTGTTTCCAGGCTGCCCTTCCTTCATTCACTTTCTCTAGGGACTCCATCAATTTGTCTTGGATGCTCCACTGAGAATTGCTTCATTAAACCGAAAACAACAATTCACGAGGCTATGAAAGAAATATTCCTCTAGTCAGCCTTCCTTTCCACCAGAACCTTTGAAAAATAATTAGGAAAATCTTCTAAAGTTAACTATATATATATAGATACAAGCATTTACGCGCCCGATCTAGCTTAAATCACATCCTTTTATGTAAGCTGAGCAAATTGTCCTCCACACATAAGTGTACACTCAAGCATTAATAGACCCGCCTTTTATTTCAAAAAGATAAATTTTCCTTTTCCATTTTCTCTCAAATCTATAGTCTTGTATCTTTTCTCATTTACCGCGGACACTTGATACGAGATTCTGATTTAAGACTTCTCGCTTACTCTTCTGATTTCAGAATTCTGTTTATCCAAGAATTTATCTAAAAACACATCTTCAACCTATGAATCACCAAAAAAAGGCTGATTTATTTCAAAGGTTGGAGCATGAGCATGTTCCGGAATATCAAGTTACATTTATGCTTTCATCGAATTTTTAGTTATAATTTTTTTTTAAAATAAATCATGACCGAATCTCCGTTTCTTACATTCTTCACATTTGAACTTTCATTATTTCGTAAAAGAGATCGTTTTAGCAAGTTAACTTGGTATGAGATTTGATTTATATGAGTTCATATGCTAATGAATTTACAAATAATTCTCTTTAGACAAATGACGGGCACTTGAAAATATGAGTTCCTATTAGCGATTGGCATTACATGGCGAATGACTTCATGATAGCCTAGAGAACTCATAGGGCAAGTTGCCAAATAATAACTATTTCTGTTCTTTTGTTCCTAAAATCAGTTGTGGAACAGAAATCCGTTTAGTAAATTTTTTGTTCCCGAACACAAATTTGCAAAAATTTGTTCCCAGAATCAGTTTTGGAATAAAATCAATAAGAAAAAAAAAAGTAGTTTCTTGATTCTGAAAACAAGAATTAGAAATGGAAAATAAATTTTCTTCTTCTTCTTCTTGGCCTGTGGTCGGTCGCTGGCTGCCGGCCACTGGCACTGCCCACAGGCCAAGGCCAGCGAGGGCGTCGTTGCCGGATCTGGCATGGGTGACCCTCACCGCCACCCTCACCAGATCTAGTGAGGACAGCTCACGACTTGGGCGAGGGCCGCCCTCACTAGATCCGGCAAGGGCGACCCTTGCCCAGGCTATTAGCTGCCCTCGTCGGATCTAGCGAGGGCAACCTTCACCTAGGCCACGAGCCGCCCTCGTTGGATCTAGCGAGGGTGGTAGCAAGGGTGCAGCCCTTGCCTAGGTGGCGAGGGTGGCCCTCACCTGTGGTCAGCAAGGGCCACGACGTCCTCGCCCGGCTTGGCCTATGGCCTATGGCCAGTAGCCAGCGCCGGCGACCTAGCCACGGCCATGGAAGGGGAAAGGGAGGGGGAAGAAAAAAAAGAAATATTAAAATATTAAAAATATTATTAATAAAAAGAAATTTTGGATAGTTACCAAACGCATTCAAATGTTTAAAAATTGTTCTTGTACACGGAATAAAAAAGAATCATTTATGAGCAGAATCATCTTCTGAAAACAGAATGGTTGCTAAACGCACCCTTAGTTTTGTTTTCTATGACATCCTTATTAAAGTTATTATTTCCAAGAAAGCAGCCAAGCATTATAATCATAATCCCTTGATTGAACCATGCATGCAAAAATGGATTCCTGGAATAAACTAAAAAGTTCTTGCTAAAATAAGAATTGTGGTTATTGAACGAAAATGGTCCACACGTATTCTCTTGTCTGATAGAGCTCCGTCGTCGGGAAAAAGCTAAAAAGACCGAAAAGCGTTGATTATTTCGAAATGGCTTAGCATAAGCAGCATCATGAAAAAAGAGGCTTTGGCAACAACATGGGAGTATATTGATAGATTAATGATAAGCCAAGTTGGTTATAATGAGATTATGGGAGTTTGATTGTCAGGTCAAAGCACGTCTCATGCAGCATGCAGCTACGTACGCCCAATGGTGGAAAGCGGCTCCTAGCTATCGCATCTCGTGACTGATTGCCTAGCACTCAGCCGTTGATTATAAACTTTGCCAGCATAAAGCTGCTGTGTCTCGACGCTACCGTCCCTTCACCCTCTTTGGCACTCAAATCTCTTCGCCTCTCGTGTTCTTGGCATTCTTTCTCTGTTTCACTCTTTCTTCTCCTCCGCACCACCATTCTTCTTCCTCCACCTCTTCCTCTTCGGTATCTGCTGTTCTTTTTCATCACTGTCTCTCTGTGTCTCTGTTTGCTCTCTCTTTGTGTCTCGGAAAAAGAAAATGAAAGAAAAATGTCGATCGATTCTGCCGTTTCTATTGCTTGCGATGTCTTCAAGTACGCAGTTGTTCCCATTAAGCGCCACTTCGGATACGTCATGTCCTCCAAGAGCTACGCCCAGCATCTTCAGAAGGAAGTCGGGAAGCTGGCGTATGAGGTTGATAGGGTCCACAATGCCACAGAAGTGGCCAGAAACAATCTTCGGAATATCTACAGTTAGGTCACGGAGTGGCAGGCAAGTGCTGAGAAGGCCTTGAAGGACGCGCAAGACCTGTTGGGCGATTTCGAAAAGGCGAGCAAGACTTACTGCTACGGGACTCTTCCCGACCCCAGTTGTCGCTATCAGTTCAGCAGGAAGGCCAAGGAAAAGATCGAGGTGAACCAGCGAGTCACTAGAGAAGGTATGAATTCAAGGACATGTCCTTCAGCGATCCTGCTCCGGGGGATGTCGCTTCCGCCTCACGTCGATTAAGCTTAGGGAGGATGACGTCTTTGAATCCAGAGCTTCAATCATACGGAACGTCATGGATGCTCTTGCCGATAACAGCACTATCATGGCCGGGGTTTACGGGATGGGCGGGGTCGGCAAGTCCACCCTTTTGGTAGATGCCGAAAGGAGAATCAGGGAAGAGAAGTCATTCGATCTGGTCGCTAAGGCCGACGTGTCCGAAAATCCAGACGTCAAGAGGATTCAAGGAGAGATTGCGCATGCGTTAGGCCTGGACATAAAGAACGAAGAGTACGCCAACGTGCGAGCGCAGCTTGTGCGTAGGAGGTCGGAAAATGAGGAGTGGAAGAAAAAGGTCCTCACAATACTCGACAACCTGTGGAACGGGCCTGACTTGAAATCAGTCGGCGTTCCTTGCGGACATGACAACAAAGTCAAAGGATGCAAGTTGTTGTTGACGTCGAGAGATCGAGATGTTTTGCGAAGGGAAATGTGCTGCGACAAGGACTTTAGTCTTGGTGGGCTGCAGGAGGAAGAGGCAAGAAGATTGTTTGAGAGGACGGTGGGAGACAGTTCGTAAGGACGAGTTCAAACCCTTGGTGGATGAAGCACTCCACAAATGTGCAGGTTTGCCTTTCCTAATTCTTGCAATAGCAAAACTTTTTAAAGACGCAGGTTTACCTGAATGGAAGTATACTTTGAAACAAATCAACATGTCCAAAAACAAAGGAATCGGTGAGGTGATAAATAAGACTTTGCAATTAAGCTACGATCATTTAAGAGTGGAGGAGGCGAAGTCATTGTTACGACTCTGCATTGTCTATGGCATCTCTAAACCCTCTCTTGAAAACTTGGTAAGGTACGTCGTGGGATCAGGGTTATTTCGAGAGGATAGCAGCAAGGAAGAAGCTAGAGATAGGTTGAACTCACTAATCCATATTCTTCAAGCCTCCTCCCTTTTGTTAGACAACGGTGATGCTCATGATTTCAAGATACATGACTTGGTTCGTGGATTTGTTACCTCGATCTGTTCAAGAGATGACCCTTTTCTCATGTCGAAAGATAATGATACGTCGGTGACAGAGTTGCCAAAAGATAAACTCAAAAGTTGTAAAGCTACATGCTTTCCCTATGCTGACATGAAGGAGCTTCCCGAAGAATTAGATTGCCCGAAATGCAGATCTTTTTGTTGTTCACAAACAATAAATCTCTTAAGGTTCCAGATTCATATTTCAACTCCATGAGAAAACTCACAGTCTTACATCTTTCTCAAATACGTCTCACTCATTTATCTTTGCCGTTTCAGTTCTTGGAAAACTTACACACTCTATGTCTTGATGGTTGTTCGTTAGAGGATGTAGCCATTCATGGCGAGCTAAACATATTCTTAGCTTTGTGAACTCCAAAATCCATCGATTGCCAAAACAAATAGGGCAACAGGTAGAGCTAAGGTTGTTAGACTTGAACCATTGTTCACAACTCGAGATAATTGAGCCAGGTGTGCTCGGAAGCTTGAACAAGTTGGAGGAGTTGTACATGGAGGATAGCTTTGATCAATGGAATGGCGTGGAGCAAATTCCACTGACTAATGCAAGTCTTATTGAGTTCAATAACATGAAGAATCTCTACACTATGCATGTATCCATTCCTGATCCGAGCATCCTCCAGAGGATTTAAATGTCGAGAAATTAATCAAGTACAGAATTTGAATAGGTAGTGCGTGGCATAGGTCAAGCGAGTACAAAGGATTGAGGACACTGAATCTCAAGTTGAATCCAATAAGCAATATTCTTCAGAAAGGATGCATACAAACTACCTTAGACAACACTGACGATATGCTTTTAGACGGGTTGAATGGAATTGAGCAAAGTATTTGCGAGTTATCCCCCGAAGGTTTTCCAAAATTAAAGCATCTATACATCCAGAATAGTCCCTCCATCCGTTACATTCTCTGATTGCACTCCCTTACTGCTTTTAAGACGTTGGAGTCATTACTTCTCAAGGATCTCATCAACTTTGAGAAGATATGCATCAGCCATATCTCCTCCAAGTCCTTCCGTAAATTAAAAGTTATTCGAGTAGAAAGTTGTGATAAGATGGAAGTTCTGTGTCCTCTTTCACTTGTGAGAGAACTTCCCCAGCTAGAAAAGATCAGTGTTGACAATTGCAAGTTCATTCGGGAGACTGTAGAAGCTGATGATCATGGCAAAGTTGAGTTGCGTAATTTGCATGTATTGAAATTGCATGGCTTGCCAGATATCAAAAACTTTTTCACCGCTAGGACGGCTCCTTCAAGTAGGACATCGGATGACCAAGTGGGTGCTCAAGTTGCATTCTTCAACAAGCAACAGGCAACTTTCCATCAAAGAATATAGTTTTACTAATCTTTCCTGCCTTCGCTAATTAGATGTAACTAGATTATAATGTTTATTCATTTGGTTATCTTCAGTTCATTTTCTTCCTAATTGCCTTATCCATTCTTCTCTGTAATCAGATACAACAATCTTCCATTTTTCTTTATTGTATAGAAATCTGACTAATTGTATGTAATTCATGTAAATTAGTTTGTGATAGGTTCACAGTTATTTCATCTTACATGCTGCAAGTATATGTATATTAAGAGGGTTTCATAAAGCAAAAACTGAAGGCAATTATGTCATTACTATAATTCCACAATAAAGTATATTCATAATCTTGTGAAACGGATTACACTTAATTTATTTATCTAACTTTCTTATAATCTATAACATATATAATATAGGTGACTCCGGTTTAAAACCAAAACTGAAAATGGGTAAGAGGATTGCGTTCTTAATTGAAAGCAACTATGCTAATCTTATTGATGCACGTCTTGAGTGTATCATGTACTTAGATGTGCAATTAGATATGGCATAGGCCCCATAATATTAAGAGTACGCAATTTTATGCATGGTCATGCACGCATGCATATGAAATCATATACTGTATATTGTTTTATCTGCACGCACTTTTGACACCACGAACATAAAACTACAAATTATGTTTAGTATCTTGTGGTTGTAGACATTAAGGAGCGACTTTTAAGAAAAATTACACGAAATCCCCCTGTGGAAGTTTTAGAGCGGTACACATCTACTCCCAATATTTCAACCTTTACACAAAACCCCTCGAGCCATCAACCCTTTGTCCATTTTCCGTCCAATATGTGATTTTAAAAGGTAAAATTGTAATTCTCTTTTGCTTGCAAATGCATTACAATAAATGAAAATTTGCCAAATAAATATGACAAATTTAAGCAAAACTATCATTATTAATATTATAATTGCTATTATTATTTTTATGAGAATTTTGTTAACAAGTGTCCTTAGGCCCGGAGAACTTGTTGAGAAACTTGAGAAATAAGGAAACTTTATAGTTTTCAATGCATTTTTTTTCTTGTTATACATAATCAGTGCCTTTGGAAATTGAATTATTCTAAGTAAAATATATTTAACAAGCGCTCCGGGGTGCTTGTTAAGAGAACCCTTACTATTATCATTTGCTATTCTAGCAAAGGAATAATAGGATGACAAAAAATAACAATGGAAAGAGGACCGCGACGGTGACCATGATAAAGATAGTAATCTTTCTTCTATTTTCTAATTTTTCTTTAATTATAATTAGTTTCCTTTAATCCTAGAAATGTTTATACTCTTTCGCATTCTCTAATGAAAATTGCCTAGACCCCCAGTCAAGTTGGTATTGCTTGCCTTAGTCACTAAAGTGGTATGATTTGTCCAAGTTATGTAAATATTTTTCTGCTTAATTGGATGATGGCTCAATTTAATTTCTTTGTGATTTTCCTATTTCTAGTTGCTTAAGTACTTCTTTGAGCAGAGCTATCTGGTGTTATCATCCATGGTCCCCTTTTTTTTGGGTTCAGTTCCATGGTCCCTTTAAATCGCTAATTATGGAGCCTATGTGCAAAATGAAATACATAATTAGACATTTCTTTGATAGTGAAGAGTCGTGGAAATTTAAGTTGTGGGTTCCACAAGATAGTGTGTCTGAGTGGGTAGAATTACCAAAACAGTTATAAAATTATTGCAATTGTGTCAATTCTGTCCTAAATCTTTTTTTTTTTTTGTACCAATTGAATCCTAAACATTTTGCATTTGTATCAAAATCCATATTATCAATATTGGCCTACTGATGCTAACAACAATGATGAGGTCAAGCCTCACTAGGGGTGGCAAGGCTCGCCCTCACCAAGGGCCTGTGGGGCCGACCTCGTTGGTCCTCGCTTCTGGCCGGTCACCATAGGGGTTGAAGATGAAGGAAGGGGAAAAAAAGTAAGAGAAGAAAAGGAAAAAAAGGAACAAAAATAAAAATCTAAAAAATATTAAAATATCATTAAAAATTATCCACATCAAAACCAACAATGCCATGGAGGATGGCTAGCATCCATGTCAGCGTTGGCTGGTCAAAATTGGCCGGATTAACTGAATTGACACAAATATAAAAGATTTATGACTCAATTGACACAAAAAAAAAGATTTGTGACTGAATTGACACAATTACAATAGGTTTACATCTATTTTGGTAATTTTTCCATTTGAGTGTCTCTGCTTCAACTCCGACTTTTCTTCTCCCCATGCTTTGAGCTTCCAAGGAGAAAGGTCGCTATCAAAGACAATGGAGGTACTAGATTGAGAAAATTTGCTAAGAGGCTTTGGGACTTTTAACTTTCTAGGGTTCTAAATCTTCCTAAATGAATGACTCCTGCCTTATTACTTCTTTTTTTCGGGTAAAAACTCGATCTGAAAGATCAATGGGATTATAATGGAACGGCCGACGAAAGTAGCTGTCGCAGTTGGCTTGTCAGAGAGGACAATAGTGCAATGAATAAAACACAGAGAAATTAAGCTTGTTGTATGGATAGGAGCGACGGGCGACGGCGAGATAGATGCGAGAATTCGAGTAACTTCATAGATGAAGGATTTTTCTCAAGTTAAAGCCATGAACTCTTGAAACAGATGAGTTGCTCCTTAAAACAAGAAGAAAATAAAGCATCCATTGTAATCAGGGACGGTTGCGTCCCTTCACCTACAATGTTGTGGCTTTAGACAGGTAGCCCCTGAATTTAGAGCCACCCAAAAGCAAATTGCGACAACAGGGGCAGTTAATTAGGATAGGTTACATAAGCTTACAGACTTTCAAGGAATGTCCCACGTAATTTACTTAGGATAGGGAGAAAGAAGTTCATGGTAATCTCAAGTTGTTTACTATTTCTCAAGGAAAGTTAGGATCTCTAAGACATTCATTCACGAGACTCGGAATGGAATCTCGGGATTTTCTTATTTTGCGTATAAGTAGGCACTTTTTCAGAAGGCCACTCATCCTGATAGTACTCTCACTTAAGTATGCTTGATATTGGAGTTCCAATGTCAAATGTTACCATTATGTCAAAAAGTGCCTCATGTGAGTTAATTCCATTTTTACATATATATCTCAAGAGCACTCTTCTCTTGTTTAGTGTGCAATTCAATTAATTTCCGCCCCTTTTTTCTATCCTAGAAGCTTGCTAGGAGTTGCTCATTGTATGAGCCATCTGGCCTTCGCAATCACTCCCTGCCCTCGTTAGACCACCGGCTTCTACATGGTTTGTCTCCGAACCACACACCTACTGGAGGGGTCTTGTTTTGATACCAAACAATGCGACACTATAATATTAACTCACTTTAGATGTTGTCCACTTTGACCCATTCCATTCCGAGCCGTGATTGCGTCTTCTTGAGGTTGATTCCTTGATTACATGGAGAGAGAGAACACGAGTTTGGTAAAACTAAAATAAAGAAGACAATGTGCCACGTGTCTGACTATTTGTGCAAGCCGCATACAACGGGTGTAAGAGTACAATCCATGCTCATGGAGGTTAATATTCATAATAGGAAGTACGTAGCTATAATGAACTTTACCATATGTGGGAAGAAATGACAATATTGGATAACTATTAATGAAAGCATCCTTGTATAATTGGATAAAATACGGTATTTTATTAGACATTAATGGATAAAGATATAATATTTCATGTATAAATTAATTGGGTCTGAGCAAAGCCAAGCAGGCTAAGGTAGGTGGGCTCTGGCGTGTCAAGAGGAAGTTACTTGCAGATTGTGAAGTAGTAAATTACCCTTCGAAATTGCTAAATTTCCTTAGGCAGGTAGTAAATTAAAATCCCTTCCATTATTAAGGTCATATAGCACAGTAATTTACTTCCCATGATTGCAATCTCGCCTTGTTGAGATAGGCAATCACTTATTGCAATGAGTAATTGTCCTTTGGTAGTAAGTTGCCTATGCCTTCCGTAATCAGTCATTCCTTAGTTTCTTTACTTTTGTCATGGTAGTAATCTCCACTTATGCATAGTAAATTACTTTGTAGCAATAATCCTATAAAATGAGTAATGTATTTTCAAAGTAGTTACATACCCTAACAGTAGTAGTTCATCTTATAGGAAGTAACTTACGTTCAAATACTTTTTGCTTTATGAGTCATTAATTTTTGTTGTCATTAGTAAACTGAATGAGAGCTAATTCTTAATGAATGTAATTTTTCTTTATTGTTAGTAAATAAAAGGGAAAGCTCATTAGCCGTCTTTTGGAGTCGTAAAATACCATTTTAGATTGTAAAGTAGCTTTTGTTTATCAAAGATTTTTGTAAATGCAAAAATTGTGAATAAACCTGCTATAGTGCATATATTTCCAGCCTGTCTTTCGTAATTGCAAATGCTACTGTTGATGATTTTGTCCACCAGGTTTCAATCACATCCTTGGAGACCTTGAGCATGTCCGGACTTCCCAATCCGAAATATTTATGGAGCGATGAATTTTATTGGGGCTGAGCAATCTCCAATCTGTCGAGGTGGAGGAGTGCAAATCTCTCTCAAAGGTTATCAACTTGGTCACTGTTTAAACTACAAAAGTTACACACTTTAACCATCGAAAATTGTGTTTCGGTGCAAGAAATTTTTGACCTTGACAGACCAAGCGCTAGTGAAAATGTTGAGACTCTCTTTGGGCTAACTACCTTCAAATTACGGAAGTTGCCGAGCTTGAGGTGCATATGGAACAAGAAACTTTGCGGAATAGCGAGATTCCATAATTTAAATCAATTAACAGTGTCTGAATGTAACAACCTCAAGTTTATGTTTTTCCCATCCATGGTTCAATCTCTAGCACAGCTGAGACAACTAAGGGTATCTTAGTGCAAGAAGATGGATGTGATCATTATGGAGGAAGAAGGGTTAGAAATGAAAACATCAAAAACTCTAGCATTCCCAATGTTAACCGATTTAAACTTAAGTTTGCAAAGTTTGACATGCTTCTCTCACAGGAAGTGTAAGATTGATTTTTTGTTTTCATCAATGGAGATCTTCTTGACATCCTTACAACATAAATAGTGACATTCTTTTCATCTAATTAAATATGGATGGCAAGTTCACAATAAGCTCAAAGTCAGGATCATGTTAAATCAGGCTCAATTACCCTCTTCAATCAAGAGGTACGTGATTAAAGTTACGTAAAATACTTAGCATCAATTTTATGTGTCTCTAGTATTTTGGAAGTTTACATTCCGTGCATTTCAAGTTCCCACATGGCGCTACCAACAAATAGCAAGTTTCAATTCACACCAATCCCGAGAAAGCAAGAGTTGGATCAATCAAATGAAATTTTGAAAAAATCATAGGTAAAGAAATAGGAGTATAAAAAAATACTATGCCCCACTAAATAAATTATTTAAATGAATAAATAACTATTTATACCGGAGATAAGACATAGCCAAAATAAAAACTAACTATATTACAGTTATTACTTACAAAGACAACTTTGGTCAAATTGATTACATTCCACATACTCACTGCACCCTAAAATCTGGATTAGTCAAAGTAAAGTTACAGCACAAGTTGTGATTTTAAATTGAAATGAAGAATTTAAAGTATAGTCACTACACATAGAAAAGCTGTTGGATAATTAATCTCTAATGAGCGCAATTGTGAACTCTCGAATTACGGGGTTAAATCCTCGTAACTAATGGATTTTGTAGCTTGAACTTTACTTTTAAACACCAAGGTAGTAAATTTCATTTCTTTATAATTTACGCACTCTGTCCAAAAATTCGAAATTTTCCAGCCAACTATTGTGGTGGCGGACAGGTGGCCAATTTTCTGAACGTATCACTGTTACCACGTCGTCATTGGAAAATCTATATAGACATATTATTATAGAGTGCTCCTTAAAAAGTTCTTAATGAGTGTCATTTAGACTTCCAATTTTCAAGATGTCGATCATTCTCCTTGCAAGGCGAACTTTTCTTGCACTCTCCACTCAATATTGCAATAATATTATTGATTGCAATAAACCCTCCCTACGTCATATGGCAATGATAATTAGGATTTTATATCGATACCAAATCTCTATGTTTTAAATGATATGAAATAAGAATTTCACCTCTTTTTCTGTTAAAAAAGGGAGATTCAAAGATCGGAGAAAGATTCCTCATCTTTTTCGGTGAGAGTTTTAGAAAACTCTTTGTTATTCTGGGGAATAATTGAGGAAATTAGAATCGATAGTACTATGGAGATTTTTTTTACTCCTTTTCATTTTATTATATTTTTCCTTTTGTGCAACTTAATAATTTATTCTATAGCAAAGGATTGCATGATAATTAATATCATCATCTCTCGTTCTTATTGATTAACCTTTGAGTTGTGATTTTATCTGATAGTGAATGCATCAAATATTCGGTGATCTGGACGAGTGAACTGAAAGGTCATTCCACTCATTAGAAATGTTTACATGATTCTCTTAATATAAAAATAATGTCATAAGTTTGCGAACATCAGCCAAACCAACACGCCCTTTTCACTTGCTTGAAGACGCTGAAGTTGTTATGGTGCCATCTTCTTTCTTGTTTTGATTACCTTCCTCTCGTAACGGAAACAAACAGTCTCAACTCGAGTAAGCGACAAGCATCCGGGGAGCGCATTCTTCTATGTTTACATCTTTGGAGTGCTTGAATTCGTAATTTAACATGATCACCAATTCCAAGTGAGAATACCGTAGGTGGCGTTTCCTAGCTTGGAGAAATTGCACATCGAGGATATGGATAACATCGAGATGATATGGGACAATCAAGTTGCTGCAGATTTTTTCCACAATCTAAAATGGCTTCGTGTGTCTGGATGCAGTAAGCTAGTGAACATTGCTCCTTGCACTCTAGGACCGCTTGGGAGCCTGGACAGTTTGGCGGTGGAAGATTGCGGTTTGCTTGAAGTTGTTTTTAAACTCCAGCCGTTGAATCCTCTAGATGGACATCCCATTGCTCGTTTTTCGTTAAAAAGGCTGAAGTTAAATGGATTACCAGAGCTAAAGTGTGTATGGGATAAGGAACCCCACCATCAAGTTAAATTCCAACGTTTACGTTCTGTTTGCGTTCTCAAATGCAAGAGCCTCACCTCTTTATTTCCAGCCTCCGTAGCTAAAGTTCTAACACAACTCGAGAAGTTGGAGATCGATAACTGTGGCATTGTGGAACTCGCTGAAAAGGAAGGACTAGTTCCTAGGGTTGTGTTCCCAAACTTAACCTCCCTCGAGCTTAAGCGTCTACTAGAGTTGAAGTGCATCTACACCGGATCACATGCTTTACGATGGCCAGCATTGAAGACCTTGGAGGTTTATGGCTGTGACAAAGTGGAGATACTTGCTTCGCCACCTTGGAATGAGACGGCACTTGATAAACAACCTCTCTTCTTGATAGAAAAGGTACGTCCCATGATTATTTGTTTTGGTTTGATGTGAGTATTTGAAGTGATCATTAAAGTTACAGCCAAGCATCTCATACAAGTAGGTTTAGATACAAAAATGTAAACTAATGACTCTTCTTGAATCCATAGAAATATTACAGCATTGAAACATAACATGTTCTTCGAGTATTAACTGAACATTTTTGTCAATGTCTGATGTATCAAATGCACACTTGTTTTTTTTTTTTTTTTGGGTAAGGTAAGTAGTATATAACTTTTCAACACGCAACTTACATCAAAGGAGGTCGAACACAAAAACCTCGTATTTGAAGAGACAGAGAGTGTCCCGACCGGTATCAAATGCACACTTGTTGATCCCTCTTAGAAAAAGATTTAGGCTTATTCCGATCGTTTAGCGCTCTCTTAAGTACCACAAAGATTGAAAACACGTGGAATGTGGTGGGATTTTACCATGGCACAAGTGTGTTCTCTAATTTGAACCCTATAAAGATGACTGATGTTATGCTTAAAATAGGAAAGATGTGACATTTTTGTTGACATTAATCTCTGAAATTTGTGTAATTATGACGGTATATATATTTGCTAGAACTAATTGATGGAGAAGTTATTTTCACAAGGGATGGATCTATAGAAAAGGGAATGTAGGGTTTTGCTCGAGTTCAAATAAGGATACAAGTCAAACATGAAAGATTAGCAATAATGTCTGTTGCATGAGGGCATATTCCTTTCCGTTGAATCACATGAGACTCAACATTTTCAAACGCAAATGCAGTTATTGTGCACGATATGCAGTTCTTAGATTATAAAACCAAGTCAAATTTGAAAGATCAGCAATAATGTCTATTGCATGAGGGCACATTGCCTTTTGTTGAATCACATGAGACTCAACATCTTAAAATGCAATTATTTTTCGCAATGTGCATGACTTGTACGGTACATGAATACTCTTTCAACTAAGCTGGCTTTAATTCTAATTTGACTATATTTTCAGGATGCATTCCCAAATCTACAAAAGTTAAAATTGGATTTATCCAACCGGATGGAGATATGGCATGGGCCTTTTCATCCAGAAGAATTCTTCGGCAAGCTTAGAGTTCTTGAGCTACGTTGTCTCTCAAAGGAATTTTCAATATCCACATGTCGTTTTGTTCTAAGTTTAACCAACTTGAAAAAGCTAGTTGTATGTGAATCTTATCTAGAAGAGCTAAGCATCAATATGGAAGCCATAGAAGGCCCAAGTCATGAGCTAAAAGTAACATTACCCTTTCCAAGATATTTTCAACATTTGGAGACCCTACATGTGTCAGATTGTGAAGGATTATCGCTAAAATCAATAACAACCTTTACAAGATATTTTCAATATCTAAAGACTCTAAATGTGTCACATTGTTATAGGTTATCAAATATGTTCAACCTGACAATAGTTGAAAATTTGGTGGAACTCACAAAATTGAGGATAAGTGGTTGTAAGGAGGTAAGGAGATAGATGTAGTGACTTTCAATCGGTTGAAATATATGGAGCTTGATGGGTTGACAGGGTTGAGATGTTTTAGCTCAGGTGGATACACTTTGGTGTTCCCTCACTTGGAAGATGCCATTGTGGCCAGATGTCCCAACATGAAGCTCTTCTCTGAGGGACCAATAGAGGCGCCAAAGCTAGAGAGAGTACATGCAGCAAGAACATCTTGGGTTTGGAAGGGAAACCTCAACATCACAATCCAAAATATGTTTAAAGAAATGGTATGCATCGGTTATCAAAATTTTATGCATCGGTTACCAAAATTTGTGCAATTGGATGGTCTTGATCACCAATAGAGTGATGGCTTTTTGCTAACTAGAAGTTTGCATTTAATGATGCATTATCTAACAGGCAATGCTTGCTAGAGCAAAGTTTATGCGATTGTCCAAGTTCCTCGAGCTAGTTGGAAAATGGCACAGTGACCTTAATCCCATCAAGTCATATTGGCAATTACAATCGTTGATGGTGGATAAATATCCATCATTTATTAATGCTATTCCATCCAGATTGATGCTTGTTTTAGAAAATATGAATAGAATGCAAGTGCGCAATTGTAAGTCATTAGAAGAAATATTTGATCTGAAAGGGCTAGAGGTTGTGGAAAGCCCCTGGGTGCTGCCTGGGCTATGGCATATGGGCTTAGTCAATCTTCCAAAGTTGAGGAGATTATGGAACAAAGATCTTCAAGGAACGTTGCACTTCAATTCTCTATGGCGTTTGATCCTTTTTAATTGCGGCAACTTGAGACATGCTTTCGCTCCATCGATGGTTCGGTGCCTTGCCAATCTTGAATGGATCGAAATTGAGAAGTGTGGTCAGATGGAAAGAGTTATCGCAGATGAAGAAGGGCAAGGAAGCACAGTGGAGAAGATAACATTTTGGAAGCTCTATGCGATAAAGCTGGAATGCTTGCCCAATTTGACTAGTTTCCTCTCGGGGAAGAATCATATGCTGGATTGTCCCATGTTAGCAGAGCTGAGCATTGCCCACTACCCCAAGATGAGAAGTTTGACTTGGCAATCTTTGATGGAGATTGACCATGGCACCCTTTCACTTTTCACTTCACAGGTAGGCTTTTTTTACTGAATCTAATGCTTTTGTCTTTTAGATCAATAATCTTGTCAAATCGAAGATCCAACGGAATGCCAATCATTGGAAATTTTAAAAAAGAAAAATGGTATTTTGTGCGCGTCACACGAAGCATTTTCATTTCCAGTGCAATGCAACGTCCACTTTCGTTTTGTTCTCTATTGTTTTTTTTTTTGGTAAAGGTAAGATTTGTTCTCTATTGTTTTTACCTCCACGCACTCGAACAAAAACTCCAAAATCCTCAACACACGGCATCAATCAAGGGATCAGAGATTAGTTGCCTATGACAGGCTATGACAAATTGTAGTCAGGTGTCAACACCAACTTTTGGCCAAAAAAAAAGAGGTGTTGACACCAACTAAAACTTCATAATTATAAGCCTAGGTCACAAATTGCTTACCTATTACAGTTCATTGAGCCATGTTTATCTTCCCAATCAATGAAATCACAAATCAAGAATTAGTTTTCTCTAAGGTGGCAAACTGAAAACGAGTTGCATGTTCAACTTGAAGCAAATAAATCTAAGAATTAGTACCTTATACAATGTTTCATTATCAAAAGAGGGTAGTCAATTGGCAATATATATTTATTGCTCTAAACTTTGATAATGATCAGTGCCACCAATTTTTGATGTCTTAATATTCATTGATGCACTGAAGTAAAATGGCACACATATTTGCGATCGGCAAATATGAAAGTTTGAGGATCCGAGAAGTTAACATGGCAACTTTCCAAAAATTAGAGGGAGAAGGCTTTGCCAGTATTAAATGTCTGTTAAGCCAATTAAAGCCGATGCTCAATCTACTATTAATTGTAAATTCAAATAAAATACAATTTTAAAATTCAGTAATTATTTTATTCATTTGACAGAATTTAGGAGAGGTTGCCATCGAAGTTGAATAATAAGGAATATACATCGTCTAATTTTTTGAAGACTAGAAATCAATTTTCAAATTTATTTTGATTGAATTCAGTGAACACAGGCTAATATCTTTACCGAATTGATTTTAATTTACCTTAAAATTTCATGTCAAGTTACATTGGGGAAATTGCAAAAGTATTCATTTGGTATTTGAGTTCGTAATTGCATTCTTTGTGTCATGACTCAATGAAAAATGATCTCCTCCCTATTTTATGCATGAGTATTAACAAGTGGTAAGGACAGTAAGGTAATTCATTTTGTTGCACCACATTTCATGATTGCATTGCAAAATACTCGACCTTAGTCGTCGGTCAACTGAAATGAAAGCATCAAGCAACCCCTCCTTGATTGTGTCACTAACAAGCTCTAAAATGTCATGATTTGAGAGAGCTAGGGAAGTTTGGAAATTCCCTCTTTAAGGTCATAACTCAATTTGAGCACATTAATTGTGCCATTTTTCTCAATATGGCAGGTACAATTTCTTGAGCTTAAGCGCATGATTCTCTCCCACATGGACAATTTAAGCAAAATATGGACAGATGGTCCTCAAGAAACTCTCACTTTTGACTCTTTGTGGGAAGTGGAGGCCCAAAACTGCAAGAGCCTTGTAAATCTGTTTCCGCATTGGGTGGCTACAAGGCTAACCCAACTTGAGAAGCTTCAAGTGGAGTCTTGTGGGATTGAGGAAATAGTCGCTAGGGGAGATGACACTCCACGCTCCAATACTGCTCAAGTTCTTTTCCCGAAACTAACCTCTTTGGTGTTACATGATAAGCCACGACTCAAGAGCTTCTCCCCTAACTTACCTGTTTTGAACTGGCCATTTTTGAGGAAATGGCGAGTGATTCATTGTGACAAACTAAACATGTTTTCTTTTGCGGCATTCATGAACAAGTGGGCTCAAAGAGATGATCAACAGGACCTTTCGGACCAAGAAGCGCACTCTTCATTCGAGAGGGTAGGATTACAACTTCTCCTCCACAGTTTCTACTTTGTTCATTAATGCACTCGGTAATCTCATGTCCACTGCATAGTGACGTCATATTATGATGCTATAGAAAACATTAGGACCTTAGTTCACTATATTCTACTTTATTCTTAAATTCACCCATTATATTTTATGTCCATTGCAACGTCATGTCACATTATGATACTAAAGAAAACCCAAATTCCCTTACCTATCAATTTGTAGACAATATAAGCACACTTTTAAGTTTGCGAACATCTATAAATTTTTAGAAACACGGTGAGTGCATCCCTTTGCATAAAATTCCAAAGAATGGCGAATTTTTGTTGACAACATAAGATATTATCAATAAAAGATGAATTTGGTGAACTGGGTCGATCTTGAATTTAGATTCGCTCCACCAACTTAACCGTTCCAAGCTCTACTTAAAAAAATTGTCTTCGAGTTTTCAATATGGATGGTTATAGTGAAGCATTTGGTTATAGTGGTATTTCGTAGTGTGACTTCAAAAGCTTGCAACTTGTATGCAGAGCTCTTGAGATTTAGTGAACTGTAAGATGGCCACCTTCCATGCAAATCAGCTACCTTAGGTTTGCATTTTACAGCATCATGATTTATTATCGAACCTCTATTGAATTTACTACTCTCGTTGTATTGGCACTTTGACAGGATTTTCCCAAATTGGAGGGACTGTTTTTAGTCCATAAAGACATTCAGATGATACAAGATGAAAATTTTTGTGATGACATCTTTGGCAAGCCAAAAGTACTGACATTGGCATGCTTTCATGAAGAAAAGGCCGTCTTTCCTTTTAGATTCCTCCTAGAGAGATTTCAGAATCTACAAAGTCTCGAGGTTTTCTGCAGTTATTTTGATGATATATTCCGCAATGAACGACTTGTTGATGAGGGAAAACATCCGGTGCTTGAAAATTTAAGAGAACTTAAGTTAAGCAAGCTACACCACCTAAAGCAAGTGTGGAGAGAAGACTATTTAGAGGGGAAAATTCTTCAGAGTATTGAAACATTTGAGGTTTGGGATTGTCCTTATTTGACAACATTATTTCCAACCGCAACATCCTTCTAGAACTTGACTATGCTAATAGTGAAGAATTGCTCTTGATTGATATATCTAATAAAATATTTAGCAATCACAAATTTGGTGCATCTCACTAAGATAACTATAATAGGATGTGAAAGAATGAAAGAAGTCAGGGCAAACGATGGAAATGGAGAAGAAAAAGAGATTTCTCTTGGGAAGCTAGAAATTTTGACACTCAAAGATCTGCCAAGCCTAGTATGCTTCTCCTCCAACACAAGTTGCAACTTCAGGTTTTCGTCCTTGTCTGATATTGTGGTGGAAGAGTGCCCAAAAATGAAGACATTTACTAAGGGTATGCTGCGCACACCATACCAAATTTATGCAGAACTGTTCAAATTCTTGTGGCAAGGGGACTTCGCACATGATCTCAATACAATCATACAGAAGTTATCGACTTAAAACAAATGCACGTAAATTGGTAAGATCCAATTAATGTCAATTCTCATCCATTTTTTTTCGCTTGCCTCTGCTTCTCAAATTGTCGGCCATGCACCATAAGTTCCAAATGTTCTCATCTTTTTGACTTGTCCAGTCACTGATAAAGGGAAGTGCAGATGCTGAAAGTGGTAACAAAGATTTGGAAGCAACTCAGACACAGTCAAAGGTTTAGATGAAGACAGTTTCTATTGAGGTAACGATTCTATTTCCAGTATCTCTTTTTCTCACTGATAAAATCACGGTTATGTTAAAAAAGAGGGAGCTACTGATGAGAACTGAAATGGTGAAGGAAGTCGTTTTTATTAAGAAATAAAAATGGGAACAAATTTCCTGTATGGATGCTAAAATCAGGGGTGGATTTGTCTCTTCACTTTAAAAAAGCTACGGATTAGTCATGTGGGCAGTGGAAATAGACCCTCCCACAAATTAGTTCAATAAATTTTCATTAATTGATTGTTTTTTATGGTCAAATAGTGGTTCGTATTAGAGAATAAATTAATAAAAGGGATAATTGCATTAAAAGTCCTAAAATTCGTCGCGAAAGTGCAATTGAGTCCTAAAACTTTCAAAAAGTACAATTAAATTCTTAAACTTATCAGAAAAGTGAAATTGAGTCCTATAAAACTTTTAAAAAGTGCAATCAAATCCAAATACATGTCAAGTTTATGCAATCTAAGTCCTAAAATTTGTTACCATTTTCCATTTATCAAGTTGGATGAAAATAATGGAAGGACTTAATTGCACCAACTTGATAAGTTTTTGGATTTGATTGCACTTTTTGAAAGTTTTAGGACTTAATTATTCTCTCGTGATAAATTTTCGGACTTTATTGCACTTTATGAAAGTTTTGGGACTCAATTGCACTTTCTTAATAAGTTTTAAGACTCATAGTATACTTGTTCCTTAATAAAATTAGGCAAGTGACAAATGATTTCTAACATGATAACCCCTTGCTAATTGACCGACTATTAATGTCCCAATTAAGCAAATCCTTTATCATATGAACCAAAGATAACATATAGGTAATAACTTTAATTTTTTCACATTTGCCACCTGAGCATAAATGCCTCAAACACACTATCCTCATTTTTCATAACTTACGTAAGCATCCCATTTTCTTTCTTTTTTTCTTCGACTCTCTTCTCATTCAAACGAATGAAAGTGTTGATCCGTTCTTTTATGTTTTCTCTTTTTTTAGAAGAATTGCATAGAGAAAATCTTAAACATTTTGCTTAACGTACAATCAAGTTCTAAATTTTGAAAAAAATGCGACTAAGTCATTAACGTTTTAACTCAGAAATGAATGCCTTTTCCAATCAAATGCTTCATTTGATTAAGTTGGCTCCTGGAAAGCCACAGAACTAGTTAAGGTTGAGATGTTACAACTCATTAAACAACTTGTCCTCAAGGGATGACTTATCGTCTCTCCTCTGGAGAGAAGATGAACAGCGCCGCCGTAGTTCTGCAATGGAGACACCTCATTTCTTCAAGACCATACTCTCTCAGACACTTGAAACGGTGCCTAACGGTGGAAGTTGGAGGGTGGAGTTGGAAAAATGGGATGATATGGTTTGGCTATCAAAGGGATGGAAGGAATTTGCGGAGCATTACTCTATTTGTGAGGGCCAACCTACTAGTCTTCCAATACGTAGAGGACTAAGATTTTCACGTACTCATATTTGACAAAAGGGCTTTGGAGATAGATTATCCGCTAATGAGTGCTGACAGCAAGAAATCGAACCTTGATACTGTCGAATTTGTCCGGCCTAAAATGGGAGATGCTGATGATTACTGTAATCTCTCAGTTGTACTTCGAAGTCCAGATGGTTTCTCGCTAAAGAGGAAAAGAGAAGGATGAATTGCATCTAAATCCATATCATCACAAGCCTTCCAAGGTGATGATATCTGATCCCATTAGTTATGTCGATGATGCTACTACTTCACATGCTATTGTACTCGGGTTGGGTTCCAAATCGAAAGGCTTCCGAACTGATCAAGGAGCGAAGCTTTTGTCACAAGAAGATTCAGAAGGTGAGTGAAGCTTAGCCTATTAGTAATTCATACGCTTTGTATCAATTTTTCTTATGCTCTCTGCCCGACTAATTCAGGTAGGATGGAAAATTCCAAACGTGAGGTGAGCCCCGCCATGCTGTATTCTCGTAGTTCTACTTCTAAACGTTTGCGGGTAACTACAGCACTCAAAGCAGCCAACAAGGACGAGCTGCAGTATCCTTCCTTCACAGTAGTTATCCGGTCAAGTGACCTACTCAAGCAAGATGTGGTAAGAAAACACCCTGAGATAAATAGTTCTTATATGCAAAATTTGGACAGGAATGAAAGCTATTAAATTCTCGTAAGGTACCATCATATTCCTAATGGATTTGAGTTTGCCTGTGAGATCATACACGTGGTCTGGTTAACATTGCTTGTGGAAGTCATCATACCTTTGATGTTCTTACTCATAGATCATTTGTTGATCAAAGATCAACTCTGCAGACTGTCCCTGGCGGTATTTTTAAGGGACGCGTCAATGGAAGCAAGCAAACCGCAACTCTTAAATATTTAGATGGATCATGGCCAGTGAAGCTCCTGTACTACCCACAACATGGCTCGGGAAAGCTCTCTGCCGGTTGGGCCGCTTTTCAGAGAGGAACTTCTCTAAAGGAAGGAGATGTCTCTGCGTTTGAGCTTATTATCAAACTCAAAGTCTCCATTTTCAGGAGGAATGCCAAGACTTCGGCGTAAACTTTGGTATGCCTACGGAAAAATCTCTGCTTCCCTATGTTTTGTTTAGTTAATCAGATCAAAGAAAATCTCTGCTTCCCTATGTTTGGTTTAGTTAATCAGATCAAAGAAAGCAAACCTTTCTGCTGCAATTAATTGGATGGTAATGTATTTCCTGATGTTTTTTGCAGACTGGTGAACATTACACAGGAAAATTGCATCTTCCAAAATTCCGGGTACGTGTCTTTATTCGACAAAGTATAAATCGAGCTCATACGTTGCATGGAGAGTTGATCTAACAGAGACTTCAGTATATTCCTTCAAGTGATATCTGTCACCATTGAGGTGGTCACAGAAAAGGAAAGAAAGAATGTCCTGCGCCAACTCTGTTCTCATGAAATATGCAATGGTCTCTAGAGATCAATACATATAGATTCAAGGAAATGTGAATAAAGCATAAATCTTGCCAATAACACAAAAGAAAGTTTCGATAAGAGGCTATTCTCTCCTTTTCGCCTTACAAAATGGATGAATGACATCAATAGAACAATAATGAGTCCTATTATAACTATAAAACTGAATCGCCATAAAATTTCCAGAACTCATGGTCAGCAGGTATACCAATGTTCTTGACCTTGGGGCTTAAAAAATAAAGTAATAACACCATCCGTCAGTGAACTTGCTTGTATCCCCCCAAATAAATCATTAGCAGGCGAACTATCCAGCAGCTCCTACGAGTCAGACACAGCTGGATCAGAAGAAACAGTACCACTCAACTTGCCATTTTTGCTTATGAGATTGCTGAAGCGGCCATTGACTTCCGCGCCATAGATGTGCCCCATCTTGGAGCGTTTCGTCTCCAGGTATCTCTTGTTCTCCTTTGTTATTGGAGTTACTAGGGGGACTCTCCCAGAAACAGTCAAGCCATAACCTTTAAGCCCCACATACTTTGACGGGTTGTTCGTCATCAGCTTCATGGTCCTGACTCCCAGATCACGCAACATCTGCAGTATTAGTCAATATGTTAAGCACCAATACAAAGGCATCAAATGCTATGAAAAGCGTGATGATGGAGTGATTCTTTCTACAATTTAAATCTTGTCTTTTTAAGATGAGAATTTGAAGCTCTGCTTTAGTCACCAGCTTCCTCTAGTAGTCCTACAAATGATGTACAATTTCTGAAACACTCCCTGAAATTCAACTACCTTTAATTTCAGATTAACGGTGTTAGTTTATTAATCTTCTCAATTCCAAAAGGCATAATGACAATGATCATGAACCAACCTTATTCAGAAGCTAAATTATGCAGGGCCTCCCACATTAGTTTCTCACTTAAGTAAGAAGTACCTGAGCACCAATTCCGTACTCTCTAGAGTCAACGGGCAATCCGAGCTCCACATTTGCTTCCACGGTGTCACGCCCATCGTCCTGCAGGTTATAGGCACGTAGTTTGTGCCCCAAACCTATGCCTCTTCCTTCGTGCCCTCGCAGGTACACCAGCACGCCCCTACCAGCTGCTTCTATCTGCTGCATCGCGAGTGCAAGCTGGTTGCCACAGTCGCATCTAGCAGATCCAAAAATGTCTCCTGTGAGGCATTCCGAGTGTACCCTCACAAGGACATCTTGACCATCTCCAATGTCACCCTATTCAGACGATAAACTACAAAGTATGAATCACATGAAGGGAAACATGGCTGTCTGAAGGGAAGACATAAAACATAAAATAAGAAAAACAAAGGATACTATTTTTAATCAAAATTATGGCATTCCTATAACAATTGCAGACACATACAGCCCCCTTTACAATCATTTCATAAACGTTAAAAAAAATTACTATTCCCATCATCAGTTCACTAATATCCTAACAATCATTTCTCCTGATGTCAAACATTCCTGTCCAGACAACGTTGTTATCCAAGATAAATTTGGCACTCCAAATTATGATTGACACATGTTTCAACACTTTTGTTTACAAACTTCAATATAAATTTAATGGCGTTCCACCCAAAAGATACCATCAAATTCTCAGTACAGCCAGTTCCAGTAAAAATACTGTCAAACAAAATCATGCGCTGGAAGTACATAAGATGAAGCACAAATTGAAGTTATGTTGAAGAACGCAGTGCTACAAACAAGATTCTCAGAGTTTACAATTAATCCATTTGAAACTTTGTGTTTATTGGTTTCTGAATTCTTCGAACAGTTTGAGCAATTAATACATAATTTATCTCACCTTGACCATTGCAATGTGCTCATTTCCATCTAATATCGATCTATAGCAATGGGCTGTGAATGGCCCCCACATTGTTGGTAATCTTGCAGCGGCAGCACGTTCAACTAATTTATCTCTTTTCCGGCGGTACCTGTAAATTGATGCATCTAATGAGCAGTGAAATCATTTCTCACTCGCACAGTATAAAAAAGCTTCTCAATTTACAAGTCAGAATACAACAGACAGGTACTTTTTTGACAATCTAGATGTTCTATCCTTATTTCCCGGTGATAATGCCGAGAGTACACCTCAAACTCTGCCTCAAGTAACGGTCAACTCACATTCAGACATGGGTTTTGAAACAAGGAAAATATAAGAAAATGTACATAAAAATAACGGCAGTCACAGGCTCATTGACATAACTTGACAAGAATCCTGGCCAGTTATAACCAAATGCTATAGTTAGACATCGGGCTAGTGAGAAACCCATATACTAATCTAACATTGCCATATACATAAAAAATTGTGAAAAACAACTCTTCAGAACCCAAAAGCATTGATCTGCATGGTGTTGACGAGCGGAATAACAACCACAAGTTTAAAGCATAAAGTGAACTTGAGACATGAATAGACCAAAATAGCTTCTCCTTTTTGCTATGTAAAACAACAGCCCAGCAGCCTCCCATAAGAGACTCTTTTTCCCAAGCCACTCAGGGTTCCAAGGTTTCGACTCTTAATTTATCCACTCCCAAAAAGGGAAGATGCCGCTTGGATAACATCTTGGCCAAAAAAGCCAATACTTAAGAAGTGAAAGTTGTAGCTGATTGGGAACTACCTGTCCTAAGAAATATTTGCATTTGGATTGCTGGGAAGAGAACATTTACCTGATTAGATCAGCAATAGATACAATTTTCAAGTTCTCCCGCTGTGCAAACTCGCGAAGCTTAGGTAATCTTGCCATGGAGCCATCATCATCCACTACCTCACAAAGAACTGCCACAGGTTCTACTCCAGCTAACATAGCAAGGTCAACAGAAGCCTCTGTATGCCCAGCTCTTTTCAGGACACCACCCTCCCTGTACTTCAATGGGAAAATGTGTCCCGGCCTGTTGAAATCTTCAGGTTTTGAATCTCTAGATGCAAGAGCCAAAACTGTTGTTGCCCTGTCACGTGCCGATACGCCTGTAGTTGTCCCATGCTTTGCATCCTATAATAATATCTCTTAATTACCATCCATTACAAGGTAAGGTAAAAGCCAATCAGATGTCGTGACACAGATAACTAAGCTGACTGAAGGCTTTTAGGATGTCCAGAATATAAGAAAATAATATTGTTCGACTTAAGTATGAAAGAAAGTGCAAATTATTCATCATTTTTTTTTTATAATATGCATTTCCAAGAATACTTCAAAAATCAAGACCTCTACCGACTGGGGACAAGTAACAATCCGAAGTGTCTTCCTCTCCAAAGGGCCCTTTCTTAAGTACATAAACCTCTAAGAAACCAAAGCAGAATAATAATATGTACACGTGATAAGAAACAGAAATTTCAAATTATCCCTACCTGAAGAAACCAGTACCGGTCAATTTTCTTCGACTAAGTTTTGAGAAAAAATTCATGGATTGAAAAATAGATATGGGGGAATAAAAGCACACACCACAGTCACGGTATACGCAGTCTTAAGCTTCTCTTCATTCTCCCTGTCATTCACCATCAAAGGAAGTTGCAAGCGATCCAAATCTTCCTCTTTCATGCTCACACAAACAATCCCAGTGCCATACTTCACAATAAATGCCATAGCCTCAGGTGTTGCCATTTCTGCTGCCAGTATAAGATCACCCTCATTCTCTCTGTCCTCATCGTCTACCACCACTACAATCTGGAATCAATTCCAACCATGACATAGACATTTATGGATGAACAATTAAAATGAGCTCGACAATGTAATACAGAAAGCATACCAACCTTTCCTTGGCGGATATCCTCAATTGCTTCAGGAATAGATGCAAAGCCTGCTGTGGGTCGGTCCAAGTCAAATTCATCATCTTCGATGGGGAAAGAAGTGCTTATAGGCGCAGTATCAGCTGCAAGCGCCCCAAACGCTACTGCATCAGGCTGCAATTGAATGCCAACTGATTCTCCACCAATCAGAGCCTCACTCACAGCAACATCACCAGGATAAGACAATGTTTCACCTCCGCCAGGTATCACAGCAGCTTTTGCTGCAACAACACCCCTCCCAGTGGAGGATAATTTACTACTCAACAATTCCACGGTTAGATCAGATGAAAAACCAATTTGCGAAGAAGGGTTTGCCTGAAGCAGCAAATTGGATGATTTTGAGTTTCTGGAAACTCTGCATGAATAAAAGCCAGTTAGATTTTAACCATGAAGATTAGCTTGCACAAAAACATCAATCTCGGTACATTCGCAAAGCTACTTAAACACAGCGCAGCATCCACTCTCTGAAAGTCGAAACTATAAATGAAGGAACCAAAGGTCAAACATTTCAAACAAATAGTTAGGAGCATTCGATACGTGGAGAAGCACCCGATATAGATGCCTACCAGAGATCGTCTTGCTTTCTTCCCAACTTCTTTTATGACTGCTGATGTATCGATCAGTCATGGGAATTAACAAGGAAAAAGGCAGGATGAATATGCAGAGGATACAAAGGCCATCAACTTCACCAATCACTTCAAAGAGCACATCATGATTTGTTTACTTATGGACAAGAGCCAGTATCTCCAAGTTCCAGACAATCTTCTTTCGAAGGACAAAGGCCAACTCATCCCTTGTCTCAAAACCAAAAAAGGCCTTTTTCATCAAGTCAAGCAGAGGAAGACGACAAAAATTAAGTCAGCTAAGCGGGTTCGATTGTGTTTTCACTTCTGAGCTCCCAAGGATGGACTAACCACAAAGCTCGTGCCAAACAGAAAATCTCCCCCACCATTTCCGAGCTGCCCCCGAATTCTAATGAATTGGGCAATTGATTGATGTGCCCAATCAAGTGAGAATCTACTGCAAACAGACATATACAACCAAGGAACGCCACCGACCCATTACCCAACGCACGAAACCTCCAAAAGCAACAGACCAACACAAGTCCGAAGCAAAGCAGACACCCAAAAGCACCAGAGCTACGGAAACTACCAGAATCGACGGAACGTGAAGATCCCAGAACGACAACGACAGCAACAACAACAGAAACAGGAACATCAAACCAAACAGAGCAGCTCATTATCAAGATCACGACGTCCCCGGGACCGGGAGGCACGAACGTACTGCGAGCGAGGGAGGGCCGTGGGAAGAGAGACCATGTTGAGGGAAGCCATTGCCGGGTCGAATTCGAACTGGACAACCAATCCGCGAGGCGGTTTCTTGAACCGGGTCTCTTGGGTGGGTGGGTGGGGGGGGGCTGCCGCTTTTGTACCCGTCAAAGATTACACGGAATGTTCAAATTGGGTTAGGAAGACGATGCAAACTTGTCAACCGGGAAGCTCGCAGGAAGGAACGACGGAGAGAGAGATGGTCGGAGGGAAGAAGAAGGATCGGGGTCAGAGGGAGAGACGTGGGAGGAAGCAGAGGAGCATCATCACCCGCAGGTGGTGAAAATCCTGTGGGTCGTCGGCTCGCGCAGGGGCGCATTCGGCCAACATGTACTCATTAAATAATTTCGGACGAAAAGGAAAGGTTAGGTCGTGTTGATTTTGCAAAAAAATGGAAAGTTGACCGCTTCTGTGATAATAATAATAATAATAATACTTATATCTATGTTTATTCGATGTAAAAAATTTTCTAGGTATTAAAAATTTTAATTGAGGCAAAGCCCGACGACGTCGTCGTTCTGATCGGGTCTTGATCGGTTTTCGTATTCCTATCGAATGTGTTGCCCGTGTGAAAGGGAAGAGTCGTCCTCGATATATCGGTAATACGATGCCAAGTGATGATAGAGTATGATTTTGGTTATTCGAGTGAGAAGTTTCTGGTATTTAGCGAAAAACAAAAAAAAATGGAAACGAAGAGAGAGTACGATGATGGTTTTATAGGCACATCGAAATTCATTTGGACAAAGATATATTGATGAGGGAGTTCCGCGTAAAATTGCCCGAATTCGCGAAAAAAAAATCCAAAAAAAGATTTTACAATGAAAATTTATAAATCGAGTGTATTACAATCGAGAAACATATGAGAAAATATTTAATCACGAAACCAACATGTTCATATCAAAATGTAATCGAAGCCGACATCGCGTTTCGTCGACCAGATTAAGTCGCCCAAATCTGAGAGATTTCTAAGCTTCCTAGCGACACTATCCGGTCTTTTCTAACCCGTGAGGAGTAGGATTAAAAGTGTAGCTTACATAAGAAATGACCAAGTTTTTTCCAAAGTAATGAATGGTCAATTTAGAGCCAAGAGAAGTAGATCGCAAGCCGGAGAACCTAACTAGCAAGGAGAAAAACAAATGCCTAGGTGCGCTAAATGCTCCCATTTTGATGTGCTTGTCAAAGATTGCACATTAGTTAGCGAGCGTCCAAAGTTCGGTGTCGATCCATCGGATCTCACTCTGTTCCCCGCATTACTAGCGCGATCACCGAGCACGGGACAAGATCGATTGATTTGTGAGAGGAGGAAGAGCAAAGGAATGGAACGGGATGGAAAGAACCGACCAGATAAAAAGTTGAGATCTTTTCATTTGCAAAAAATCATTATCACCGAAGAAAGATTATCTCGACATACCGCCTTAAATCACCATAGATAAATACATTTAATGAAAAGGGTGTGTGGCTATTTTAATTAAAAGGCGGTCGCGGTGTACATATGGTGATTAAGGTCATTAAAAGATAAGCCTTTTATTATCTACGTACAATAAAAATTCATTTTCCAGACCTAATAGCCAACGCAGGGGCCACATCTCATCACCACATGATGTCCAATGGCCGAAGGAAGATAATGCAAGGAAAAGGGATGGAACGGATGAATTGGTACATTTTACAATATATCAAATATACCATACGGTATTGCGATGTGCCATTATAATTCGGTTAAAAAAGGACGGTAACATATCACGAAATAATTTCATGAACTTACGACGGTCCGTCGTAAATAAATAGGTAAATAAAAATCTTAAGAAAAGAAGATGGACATTCAATTGTTGTGTGCTTAGAAATTCCAAATGGATGAAGATGGAAGGATAGCATTGATTGGCCACCTCAGGACCAACCAACTTCCCCTGAAGGACTTTTAGCTAAAGGAAAAAGCCCAAGTTTCTCCTTGGAGCACACTTTCGCTGACCTTGACCCCCACCTTCGACCGTTTTTTCTTTCCTTCAAAACGTTTTTTTCATGTGCTCTCACAATCAAATCAATCACAATGGTCGTGTCCTACAGTAGATTCCAAGGATTTTGCTACATCCTATGCCTCGTCCTATGTTTAATCGCAGGACCAGGTGCTTGGCCAGTATGGTCCGTGCCTAGCCTAGAAGCATTACATGTTCAGAGATGAGGTTGGGTCTTTTTTGCAATCGCTAGGTCATAGGTATGCGGTGAAGCGTTCGGGGGCGGGATTTGTGTCGGGACGTGTTATGGAAGCCAAACATTCGAATAATAAAATTTGACAGAATAAGAAAATAAATCGGACACCAGATTTACGTGATTCGATTGTAATGACCTACGTTCACTAAGAGAGTAGCACGAAATTCTACTATAGATCAAGCGATATAACGGAGATTGCAACCACACTCGAGTCACTCAAATATTCTTTTAAGTGTTTTTCAAGCTTCAAGTACACCCAATAATTTACGCAATGTTTAGTCCCATAATTCTTCACAAAATAATCTCTCAATCTCACGAGGAATTATACACAAATTCTAATTACAAGAATTTAATTGACTTCAATACTTGAGTTATGGATGTAATTTGACGAAGAGAAACTCGCATCAAGCACTCGTTGAGGACGGCGCTTCCGGACAGAAATCACGGGAAAGCTCCCTGCGCCAAGCACTCGCGCAAGCGGCGCTACACCAATTCTCTTCCTGTAATATATATATATATATATATATACGCATGCCCCAAGAAGAGAACGTGGCGGACTCAACATGGGATTGGAAACCTAGATAATTCGGGCAACACCAAAATCCACCTTTTAACTTTCCTATTTTGTCTTCTTTCTTCACCGAGTC
Organism: Syzygium aromaticum; assembly: GCA_024500025.1. NCBI lineage: Eukaryota > Viridiplantae > Streptophyta > Magnoliopsida > Myrtales > Myrtaceae > Syzygium > Syzygium aromaticum. Next base: position 7,389,707 of record CM044891.1, on the reverse strand, counting down.
CTACTTGTAAAGGGCAAGACATACGTTCTTCTTTTCTCTGATCCATCGTTGACTGGGTCAATGTCTATCTTAAAGTCCACATTGACCTTTCTGATGGACTTTTCTTTTTTGTCCTTCCATTTCACGATTCGGACTCCAACGTGAAAATAACAAAATTGATGTGTCGGTATATTTCTTTTTATTCGATTTCGGAAATTCGCAAAATATCCAATTCAGAATATTTAAATTTTACTTTAGGCTCAAACTCGAAATATATTTTCAACAATCTCCACCTTAGCTCGACGTTTGAGCCAAGTCACAATCGCTTTGATAGAATCCGAATTTCGCTACTACTCTCCCATAACCCTAATGAGCTCAACCGCCACAGACATCTTCCAAGTCTAAACCTCACTTGAACTTCGCCATAGCCATAGATCTCATCAGAATACCAACTCCACATGCACCTTTAACTGCTTCACAAGGATTTTGCGACACAACCTCATCAATCGCAAATAAAGCAAAATCATCATTGCATCTATATCTGTTAGGAGATCGAATATGCACCTTGTCAATATCGACAATTACAACAACTATTGGCTCAATAGGCTCCACCTCTCTACAAGCACCATCCGTGTTGATTACTTCGCTAATACCCACTACCTTAGGAGTTTCTAGTTACAACTCCACCTCAAGCTGAACACCGTCCAAATTCGTATAAACACTGCTATTAACACTCATAGCCAGAAGTACTGGAAACTCGTCAAATGTAACTTCTCTGCTGATAATAGGTGAATTGTAATTCCGGGCACCACAACCGATAGCCCCTCTCACTTTGTGCATAACCTAGGAACATGCACTTTCTTGTCCTTCTATCAAGCTTACCATCACTAACTCGAGCATAACATGGATAACCAAACATTCTAAGAACAGAATAATTAGTAACGTTACCTGACCACACTTCTTTGGGAGTCCAATATTCAATCACAGTTGATGGAGATCTATTTTTCAGGTAGCTCGCCGTATTAAGCGCATCCGCTAGGAATCTCCTAGCCATACCAGCACTAGAAAGCATTTTATGGGCCGTCTCTAGTAATATTTTGCTCATCAACTCTGCAACCTGTTGTGGTTCAATGGCATTAGTGCGGTGTTTCACTATGTCTTCCTTCATGCATAATTCGTTTAACAGTTTCGAGCAAAACTCCGTACTATTGTTAGTTCACACCTGCTTGATCATTTTACCAGTCTCCTTTTCAATCAAAACTTTTAACTATCTGATCCTAACAACAGCATCAAACTTGTGGCTTAGCACAAACACCTACGTCTTCCTCAAGTAGTCATTAACGACTGTGAGCATAAATCTGGCACTCTTTATCGAAGGAAACCGCGATAACCTGCAAACATCCAAGTGAATAAATTATGTAATTTCCGTGGTTTCTCTGACAACCGTACTAAACTGTACTTTCCGCTGTTGATCTAAATCACAGCACCTGCATACATTCAGTTCGTTAGCTACATAACCACATAGCAAATTTCTTTCACTTAGAACCTTCAGACTTCTCTCGCTAATGTGCCCTAAACGCATATGCCACAATTCAAACTCTCGAACAAATGCATCCGACATCTCCACAATGAATTCCATCACTGTCTCACCTTGAAGCTCATACAGGCCACTATGCTTGATTCCTTTCATTATTACCAAGGCACCTCAAACAACTTTCAGAACTCCCCATTCCGAAGAATACCAACACCCAGCCAAATCTAGGACACTCAAGGAAATCAAATTTTTCTTCAACTCTAGAACATGCCTTGCGCCAGTCAATGTCCTCACGATACCATTATACATTCTAATTCTGACATCACCAATACCAATAACATCGCATTCAGCCTTATTCCCTAACTGCAATTTACTACTATCCGTGCACTAATAAGTAGTAAACCATTTCTTGTTTGGTATAGCATGAAAAGAACAACCATAATCCATAATCCATCCGCCAAATAATGAATTATCAATGACAGACAAGATATAATCAGCATTATCCGAATTACGATCAGCTATAGCTGCAACATCATCCGCAGGATCAACTCTAATTCCCTTACCCTTGTCGTTTTTCAGCTTAAGGCAATCCCTTCTAATATGCCCCCTCATGCCACAACTTCAACAGACATTACTACCAGTCCTAGACTGACTTCCTCTATTCGAGTTCATACTACTTCTGCCAACGTGTGTACTGGTTCTGCTTCAAGGTTTTCTTCTCCTCATTCTTGTTCTTCCTTGGGAATTATCTCGAGATTCACGTCCATCGGATCGTATCCCTCTTGGGATTCCTCTTGTTCCGGCTTATGCTCAGCTTCCGAGGGTTTAGGTACTGCAGACGCAGGATGGAGTCTAGACTGAACCAGACTAGTCTCTAAGCTAGTCAGCTCGCCATCAGGTAGAGGTATGGTCGATGGATCCCAGTCCCCAACTCCATCAAAGGGGACGTCAAAGCCTCAAACATAATCGAACTCATCATTCCCGTCTCTAAACGTTCACGCAGCATGTGTCTGAGCCTGCCAAGGGGGTAGTCCTATATCTATCCACAATGTCAAGGTATGCTTAATCCAGGTGTAGTGCTAATCTATTGGGTACTTTACAAAATTATTGTCGGTATGCATAACTATACCAAAACATTCTGGCGGTGGCTGATTCATTGCTCAGGCGGGTGATCTGAAATGGTTTGGTTGAGATAACTATGAAATACTTCTCAATAAGTTGCAACCTAAACCCTACCTAGGCTACCACGTAATTCCAGACACTTCCAGACACACAACCAATCAATCCACACGAACAGCAATCCACAATCACACATACCTAGACTCTCGGCACACGCAACTTGCACATTAGTCCACAATTACAACAACCAATTCTCACACACATGCCAACCATTCTCACGCTCAACAATTATATTGTTCACGGCATATGCCAAACCTCATAATTCACACTCGATCATGCACAAACACAACCTTTCCATTTACTTCCCATGTCGTGCCAACACATACCCAAACACGCCTATTCGATCGCGCCCCAAGCATCACACGCCTCAGTCCGATCTCACTCTCATTTTTCATACCACACGTCTCATTCTCAGTCACATTTTCGGCCCGCGTAGATACACCTCAAGCCTATTCGATCGTGCCCCGAACATCACACGCCTTGGTGCGATCCTACTTTCACACTTTCCTCAGCCCGTGCCAAATGCGACAGGCCTACATGATCGCGACCCGAGTTTTAGAACATCTCGACCCGAGCTGATCATGCCTTAAGCCAATCTCATTTCCCATTTCCTCAATCCTCAACCTACGCCAAATGCGACAGGCCTACGTAATCGCGACCCGAGCTTATAATGTCTCGGCCCGATCTCAATCTCACACTTACACACATTAGCATTAAATTACATACACACAATTGCACCCAATACATCACGACAATACAGTCACATCACAAACACGCGATCAACACACAATTTGGCACTTTTCCACACCTAGACTCTGTCAAATCAATTCCGGTCCTTCACGACACTTTCCCGAAATCTTGAGTCGGACCTAACGGTACTAACCACGCAACAAATAACACCCCATAGCACATAGAACAACACATCATAGCCATCAATCAGCCTTTTTCGCACTCAAAATCACCATATCTCCCTTTCGGCTTTTCACGACACTTTTATGAAATTTCAAGCCGGATCTAACTGCGCAAACTTCACACCAAACAGCACATCATAGTCCATTGAACAGCCAATCACAGCATACCATTAGCCTCTAACATTCCTCCAGAAATTCTCGAATTCAATCATATGGCCCGTTATTCAAACCAGCCCTTAATTTCTATCAAATCGCGTCTGAAAGGGTCCAAATATACCCGATATACCATGCGAGGTTTAGATCGCGACTTACCCGACTCTAGACTAACGCGGCTAGAGTGAAACGGGCGGTAATAGGCGGCGGCGGCGATGTACAGCCAACGGCGGCGGCGACGTACGGCCAGCGGCGGCTGGCGATCAGGGAACGGCGGTGGGCGGCGACGGCTTGAGGCTTGGGCCGGTTCCTCACGGCCAAGGGGGAGAACCGAGAGGGAGAGGGGGAATGGCGGTGGCTTACGGACGGTGGACGGCGGCGCGGCACGGCGACGATTCGGCGGGAGGGAGAGCTCACGGTGGGAGAGAGGGAGGTCAGGAGGGAGAGAGAGATGGGACCGAGAGTGAAAGAGAGAGGAATGAGGAGAAAGAGAAAATGGGTCAAGCTTTATGCACAAGTTTTGACCAACTATTGGCAAATGACCAAAATGTCGTTTTCTAATCTTTTCATCTGACGGTCCAGATTCGATCTTATCTTGAAATCGACAGCCTAGATCGAATCTTTTCTAAAATATCCAAGGACAATCTTGAAATTTCTCAAAAACTCCAAGAGCAAAATTGTCTTTTTCAAATTTTAGGGCAAAATGACCAATATGCACTTGCCCATTAAAGCTAGCCCTTTAGAAATTCCCAAGGGTAAAATGGTCACTTTCCCATTTTCTTGTCGAAATTGAATTTTTCTGAAGGATTCGAGCAAAACCAAAATTGCACGTTCCAGGTACAACGTCATTCGGATGTCTAGTCGTGACTTTCCAAATTTTCCGGTACCTAATTTGGTCTCTAATTAATAATTAAATTCTATGTAATGTAACTTGTGCATTATCTCAGACTAACGGGCGGCTTTCAGAGAAATTAGCAAAATCGATCCGTGACTGATACTAAATCAAGTCGCGTACAAGTTCGTTCAAATCGTGACAACCTCGATTAACAATAAAATCGCGAGGATTGATCGCTAGTTCCGATGGGCACGATCGTTCGGTAAAGGTTCTGAATCGTTCGTCAATTCATTTCGTGGTCAAACAGAATCACTCATGATCCACTAACATGACAGTGACGAATCGGCCCGTGACTATTCTAAGATCGGCCTACAGTGGCCAAAAATGTCTCATCGACGATTTTCTGATCGAAAATCGGCTCGCGATCGAATTTCTCTAGTCATACGAATTTAAATCTCTAATTAGCCTTTCCCTAATTGTTAATATCCAAGGAATGATTAGTTCCGGGCGAGGATCAACTACAAGCACATTAATAAAATTGTTCATTTCATAAATCCCAAATGGGCGAAATTCCGGAATGTCACACGTACCTCATTTTCAAAATTAATTTCAACTGAACTCAATTGACTAACAATCACATTGAATTTATTAATATGATCAACAATCGATGCACCTTTTCTCATCTTCAAGTTAAACAGATGTCACATCAAATAGATTTTATTGATCGCAAAGGGCTTCTCGTACATGTCTGACAGGGCTTTCAGCAAACCCGTAGTAGTCTTCTCATTCACAATGTTAAACGCGATGTTACGAGCCAACGTCAGCCGAATAACACTCAAAGCTCGTCTATAAAGCAATTCCCAATCAGCTTGCTTCATCGTCTCTGGCTTCTCCCCAGACAAGGGTAAGTCTAGTTTCATCTGATATAGATGATTCTCAATCTGCATATTCCAGAAACCAAAATCTTTCCCATCAAATCTGTTGATTTTCACTTTTCCTTCTTCTATCGCCATCGATTCGCTTCAACTTAAGCAAGCCTAGCTTTGATACCAATTGTTGTGGAAGCCAAGCGATCGAACAATAAATTTGACAGAATAAGAAAATAAATCGGATACCAGATTTACATGATTCAGTTGTAGTGACCTACGTCTACGGGATGAGCAGCACAGAATTCTACTATAGATCAAGCGATACAACGGAGATTACAACCACACTCGAGTTACTCAAACATTCTAAATGTTTTCCAAGCTCCAATTACATCCAATAACTCACGCAGTTTTTAGTCCCATAATTCTTCAGGAAATAATCTCTCAATCTCATGAAGAATTATACATAAATTCTAACGACAAGAATTTAATTGACTTCAACACTTGAGTTGTTGATGTAATTTGATGAAGAGAAACTCGCATCAAGCACTCGTTGAGGACGGCACTTCCGGACAGAATACACGGGAAAGCTCTCTGCACCAAGCACTCGCACAAGCGGCGCTACACCAATTCTCTTCCTGTAATACAATAATATATATATATATATATAAACCGGTATATTTGTGACAAATTTATCCAAAATTAAAGTGTGGTCAGATTTAGGATAAGGGTGGGTGGAAGTTGATGATTTTTCATGAGACAGAAAAGCGTTGGGGTCAGAATTGTTACTCGACTTAAAATTGATGTTTTTTTAACTAAATAAAAAAAAAATTTGGATCCAAAATCATGGCTCGACCTAAAGTTTGTACTGTATTTTTTTGGGGAACTAGCCCCTTGTTATACGTGCACATCATTTTCCCTCCCCGCGTCAGGACACACGCCCCGCCTCTCCCTCTCTTTCTCTCTCTAAAAAAAAACTTTGGAAACTCCGTTGGCCCCCCCCCCCTCCACTTCACAGATTCACAATCCCTCTCTCTCCAAAACATGGAGAGCCTCCTCGCCCTCCACCCCCTCCCCTCCTCCTCCCTCTTCCGCCGCCCCCGGCCGTCCCCGAGACCGCCGCCGCCGCCGCCGCGGCCGCCGCCCGTCTCCCTCCCCGCCTTCCGATCGAGGCCTCCCTCCTCCTCCTCCTCCTCCTCCTCTCCTCCCCCTCAAAGATCACTCCTTTCTCTCCGCCCCTACCTCCCCTTCAACCATAAACCGAAGACCCGCTTCCCAATCCGCGCCTCCTCCTCCTCCTCCTCCCCCCCTCCGCCGCCGCCGCCGCCGCCGTTCCAGGGCGCCAAGCCGCTGCCCCTAGTCATCTCCGTCGCCGTCGGCCTCGCCGTCCGCTTCCTCGTGCCGCGGCCCGTCGGCGTGTCCCCGCAGGGCTGGCAGCTCCTCGCCATCTTCGCCTCCACCATCGCCGGCCTCGTCCTCGGCCCGCTCCCCGTCGGCGCCTGGTCGTTCCTCGGCCTCACCGCCTCCGTCGCCACCCGCACCCTGTCGTTCCCCGCCGCCTTCTCCGCCTTCACCAGCGAGGTCATCTGGCTCATCGTCATCTCCTTCTTCTTCGCCCGCGGGTTCGTCAAGACCGGGCTCGGCGACCGGATCGCCACCTACTTCGTCAAGTGGCTGGGGAGGAGCACGCTGGGGCTGTCGTACGGGCTGACGCTGAGCGAGGCCCTCATCGCCCCCGCCATGCCGAGCACCACCGCGAGGGCCGGCGGGGTGTTCTTGCCCATCATAAAGTCGCTGTCGCTCTCCGCGGGGAGCCGGCCCGGCGATCCCTCCGCCAGGAAGCTCGGGTCTTATCTCGTCCAGTCTCAATTTCAGGTTGGCTACTTGAATTGCGACGGCACGCTACTAAGTAGACTCAATTCTTGTCTAATGAGTTGCTTATAGCACACTAAAGTATTCGAATTGTTTGACAATGTGGAGTCATTTGGGTTCTGAGTATGTTGCTTGCTGTTTGGACGAAGGGTTTCTTGACATCAGGGCAATCATTTTCGAGCCTTGTGAAATCTGCAAACCTTGTGTATGCCGATTGGTTAGTAGAGCTACATCTTATCGCGAAGGTTACTAGTGGAACTAACTTATGTGCAATGTGAATTTAAGATTATCGACTGTATTTTTAGCATAACAACCCAAAATCCATGTAATGCTTCCATTGTGCCGAAAGTTTTAGAACTTTTTAACTGATTTTCTGTAGCCGTTGGTGTTTAGTCCGTGAATCATCGCATTTCTTAATGTGTTACACTTCTGTTATTATCATCTGTGTGTACCAGAAAGAAATGGGACTAAAGGTTGATGTGGCTTATGGAAAAGGGGATCAGTGTCTAAAATTAGTCATAAGGAAAGTTTCCCTTTCGATTTGAATCGCCATGTTGCAAGGGTAACAGGGGCGTGAGTGATGGATTGACATCTCCACGGATGGGTACTTTAGTGAGAACAGTGTAGATCGCTAGTAATCCTTTCACAAATCGTGTGATAATCAATCTTTGTCTTTAATTGGCAAAGGAAATTTTCTTTTACTGACACTTACTATAAAAAATGTTTCTGTACTGGCATGTCCTTGAATATATATCTTGCACTTTTTTGCCTCATACTTGTGTATCCTTAAAAGTTCAGTAACGAGAAATGAAAAGCTCATGATGTGTAGCTTTCCAGATACTGTGAACTATTGTTTTTTTATTTCATTTTCTGGAAGCGTATCTGCTGCCTTTCCTGGATTCATACTTCCATCGTTCCAGTATTGTTATTCCTTCATACCTTGCTTCAGTGGATTCTAGAGTACTATAAAGTTTCACTATGGCCAAGCAAAACCTTTTTATTTCTTCACACTCAGCATAACTAGAGTATAGTACTCTATATGAATCCCACATAATTAAGTTATGAAGCAGTGTAATGGCTTGATTTGCATGGCTTTGGAAGAGTCAATAACGAATTTGATAGATTCTAGTACATTAAAATTGTTTGTAGAAAATTCCAATAGGTCCGGGTTGTTTAGGCACTTAGTTGAATTGAATCTGTTGAATTAATTCTGTTATTGAGAAATTCTACATTTTTAATGATTTCTGATGATCTTTGATTTGGTTATATTGCTTTAGGTGGTTGTTATTTGTGGAGTTAGTTTAGGATTGAAAATGGAAGAGAAAGGAAATGTGTTAGAGTTTCACGTGTCTATTGAATGATTTTCTCTTAGTTAATCATTGGACACAGATGCAGCATAATAAATGTGACCTTATGCTTTCTGTCAATTTTGGTTTCATGTGAATCCTATATGACTTATGAATGTTTTCTATGTGATGCCTGACAGTCTGCTGGTAACTCTAGTGCTCTTTTCCTAACTGCTGCAGCTCAAAACCTCCTCTGCCTCAAACTGGCGGAAGCACTAGGAGTTATAATAAAATATCCTTGGGTTTCTTGGTTCAAGGCTGCTAGTTTACCGGCCATTGTCTCTCTTCTAGCTACCCCACTAGTATTGTACAACTTATATCCTCCTGAAATTAAAGACACCCCAGATGCCCCTGCTATGGCTGCCAAAAAGCTGGAGAATATGGGTCCTGTCACGAGGAATGAGTGGGCCATGGTTGGCACAATGCTGCTTGCAGTATCACTTTGGGTGTTTGGGTGAGTAACTTAGCTTCCTTCTGGTCAAGTATCATGAGACATTCAAAATCGCAGAGGCAATTGCATGAATGGATTATCTTCAAACTTCAAAGACTCTCTATAGGTGAAAGAGGGATGTTTAAATGTTACGATGTTCCCTAATATGACAACTCTTTTATATGGGTTTATAAGGTTCCGACTGCATGACATCTTCTCCTTTGTTTTCATATAAGCACCATTATTATATTTGAATGATTTTCTCAATGGCGTCATGACAAGTGACAAGGTTAATCAACTCATCCAGCGTTAGGGGACTTACATGATTTAGGACTTTCAAATTTGCTTTCCGTGTAAATGTGAGATCTTTTTGTCGAAAAAATCACTCTGAAGTAACACATCCAAGGATGGATTATCTGCCCTAGACAGCGGATAGGATATGTCTGCTGAGTCTCAGAACTTATACAATTCACCAGAAGGTAACGTGGGGAAACAGATTTGTCCAGCTGACTGCTGATGCAGTCAATGCTTAGTGGAATTAATGTCGCATTAATGCTTCTCTTGTTGTCTAGCGTTCTTCTTAGCTGTCTGCCTTGTTTTATTAATGAATAATTCACTAAAAGACATAGAGGCATTCTGATAGTAGCAAGTGCAGCATGCTCTTCCAACCTCGGCGTTAAGAGACCTGATGGAGAAGAGACTTTTTGAAAGAGATATGCCCCCAATTTCCCATTGACAAGAAACCTTTTTGCCCCCTTTTCAAGTTCATTATGGCTTGTAAATGACTCCCGTTGTGGTAGGCGACATCACATTGGTTTTGCTCAAATTACTTTAATGGAATGATGGAACTTAATGCTTTGACAAATGTACCTTTTGAGTAATTCTTGTTTGCCTTTGCCAAAAGTTGCAATTCTTGGATCCATGCTTTGTTGCATTTGTATGAATGCATCTTGTTGGGTATGCATTTTGAACAGTGACTCTGCTTTGCAGAGACGCGCTGGGAATACCTAGTGTTATAGCTGCTATGATTGGCTTGTCAATACTGTTGTTATTGGGAGTCCTTGACTGGGATGATTGCTTGAGTGAAAAGTCAGCGTGGGACACATTAGCATGGTTTGCCGTTTTAGTTGGTATGGCGGGGCAGCTGACGAATCTTGGCATTGTGACGTGGATGTCTGATTGCGTGGCTAAGTCCCTGCAATCCTTCTCCTTGAGCTGGCCCGCCGCATTCGGTGTTCTGCAGGCATCTTATTTCTTGATCCACTACCTCTTTGCTAGCCAAACGGGCCATGTGGGCGCTTTATACTCTGCATTTCTCGCCATGCACTTAGCAGCTGGAGTGCCTGGTGTGTTAGCAGCACTAGCATTGGCCTATAATACGAACCTATTTGGCGCTTTGACACATTATAGCAGCGGTCAATCTGCTGTCTACTATGGAGGTATGTGCGACTCTGTCCTCTGCAATATGCAAGGACTCATGCTTGGTTTGATTGCTTACCGTAATAAAGTAATGTTGTTTTTCACTTCATTTGATCAATTCTATTGAGTGCTCTCTGACATTTTCCGTTCGCATTGTTGCAGCTGGTTATATAGATCTTCCCGATGTGTTCAAAATGGGATTTGTGATGGCCCTTATCAATGCCCTCATCTGGGTAGTAGTTGGAACCTTTTGGTGGAAATTCTTGGGTCTCTACTGACAAATTAAACAAGACACTGGCACTTGATATTTATTCATCATCCCATCTTGTCCTTAACATTGAGCTTACTTTCTGTCCTCCGGAAGTTCCAATTTTTGGGAGCTTTAGATGAGATTGTTTGAATAATGTACTGCTATTTTTTGGTGCAAGCCTTAAGTTCAGAAATTGAGTTATATCGTCTCTCGACGACGATACAGCAACAAGCTTATATCTGCTTTAATGGTATGGCATAACTCTTCATATCTTGGTTTAAAAAGCAATATTGGAGTTACTCCTAGTCCTAAAGAACTCTGTTGAAATTGACTGCTCTTCTGGATTTCGATGCAGTGCAACGGTGGCCACAGTTTAAATGAGTTTTGATTCTTGTATGTATCAGTTGGATATTGGGTTAAAGCGAGACGATAGGTGGCCAAGAAAAGAACCAAACTTTGATGAGTTTCTCAAGGTCCATTTAGCAACTGGGGAAAGATGTAACAGGGCACTGGACAAATGTGAAGGTAGTAAAATATAAATTGCAAGGAAAAAAGAAAGAAAAAGGATAAAGGGTTTGATTGAAATGAAGCTTGGTTACACTTACATCCTAATCCATAGAGAAATCCAGAGGAAAATTGGTTGCATTCATATGAAGAGCATTCAAATTGAAAATTAAGGGTGTTACAAACACCCTTGCCTGAATATTGAAGGTAATTTCCTTAGATTATAGAAACATATGAAGAAATCTTGTTCTTTCATTGAATCGGCCCCGTCGATGTCGCGATATCCACAGCTCATAGCCAACCGGAAATTGGATTTCTGTCGACCGCAGGTTGGTTGAACATTTTGATGATGGTCCATCGGCATTGAGTACTACTTCATTCAATGGCTAATCGATGGCTGTAACACTACCTTGGCAACAATCATGACTAGAACTACCTTGTCAATGTCCGTGACCACTTTGTCGATGCCTAACTTCAAGTATCATTCTCAGTTTACTCATTTCGTCACTTCGACTTCAGATCGGGACGTCTTAGCTGTCAACACAAGCGCTTCAAAGGAATCATGCTGATCAAGCTCGATTCCAAGTTTCCGCAGTTCATGCATTGCAGTTCCGTTTTCGCCCGTGGCATGGGGTTCGAACACGATGCTTGATGAATCGAGTGCACTAACTTGACTTCTGGAGCTGGACCTACTATATGACCTATTCAGAGCAGATTCATCTTTTCGCCTTCTCGCCCATGCAAATCCATTTGATGCGCTGATTTGTGTTGGACCTGACAAAATACTCCGTCCTTGAGATGTGTCCATGGCTTCAGTAATTGTCGAGGCATCTAAAGATGACTTCAGTGGCTCTCTACATGTAACATCAACTTCTCTCTTCAGGCTACTTCTCGTGTGATTTCTCCGAACAAACTGAGTCTGGCTTTGCAACTCCTGGGCAATCAACATTGAAATTGTTGAATTACAAGAGCCTTCAACGACTAAACTTAAGACATCCTAATGGCAAAGAAACAAGGTACTTGGGAGCATCTCTATCATGGAAGAGGTTTCAATGGTTTGAATCCAAGCACTCATCTATAGCTTATCTTCTTGCGGTTACAAATACTCGGTTGAGTGGAGTGGTCAGTGGTTATACTGATTGAGCTGATGTCAAGTCCAGTACACTCTAAGTTTGGATTGAACAGAGGGAGCTAAATGAGCAAGTCAGACCGCGGAAGCTCAGGTTTTGGTCCCACCGGTAGAACCGGCTTAAGCAGTCTGGGCCTAAGAAAAACATATCCATTACATGCAAGCAGGAAGAAAAAACGGTGAATTGAGAGGACCAACCTCTTTTCGAGCTACCTTACTGGAAACATCCTGCTCTTGTGAAGCTCTATGGACTCTTGTTGGCTTTTTGCCTACTTCGGTTTCTCGTACTCTAGAACGAGCCTTTTTCCTGGAAGCCAGATCATCAGTACATGCATGAGTCTGCCGGAAACAGATTGCAAGTAGCCATCTTGTTCTCAGCATGCTTCGCGAGTTCTTTAATCATTGTTACAGTGTACTCAAGTTTGCAAGCATAGAGAACTCAAACAGTAACTTTGACAACAAGAACAGGGGAATTCACACAGTGACTTCAGACAGAAAGCCAGAAAACAAGGTTTACATGGACTTCAACACCAGGTCTGCTTTTCTATGTTGAATTGCTAGTGGTACTTCTAGGCTCAGAGGGGGTAGTTGAAAGTTGACATTGGGCCTTATAAGTAATTAAAGATTTCAAGCTTCTCTAGACAAGCTGATAAATGACGGAATTTCCATCTTGATAACCCATGTTACTTTGAGCGCGAAAAGGAACTCACCTCTGTGCCTCCTCTCGTTGTTTAGCATCAATTTCTTTGTTAGGAGGATACTTTGGCAAGCTTGATGGATCACATGCATATGGTTTTGATTTGAAATACTGGACCAGCAAATAAAAGGAAATTAGGAAGTCAAATGAATTGTATGTCAGTTGCGATTTATCATCTCATATTAATCAAAACACTGAGACTGAAAATGCGCTGAGGCAGTATCTGTATGAAAAGCATTTTACTTGCTGAGCCAGAAAGAAGAGAAGAAAAAGGAAAGTCATTTTTACTCGTACTAAAATCGTCTCCATTTAGAGAATCAAGTGCTTCAAGCTGACTTAATTCCAATAATATTACCTCGGATATGAGCGCACTTGAAGCAGTTCCACGCTTGTGCGGTTCTATGGAAAGAAAAGTCTCCATCAGGTTCACTGCACTGGCTGCAATGCCTTTGCATCTCTCTCGCAGGGTGCGTTCATAAGAATGGCGGGGTCTAAACATGGTCGCATGGGGTATCTTAGACATTTTCCAGTAGCCATCGGGTGGGGAACCACAAAGTTTAAAAATTTTGTGCAATTGCTCAACCTGCAATGTTGATCAAATGTGAGGTTGATAGAGTACAAAAACCGAGAAACATAACACAGTCAGCTTCTTGGACAAGAAGTTCAGCTTTTGGTCTCGGTCGTCCAATAAATAGCAGCTCCTCTCTTTTTCAAACTCGGGCAAAGTAAGAATGTGACTTTCCTCTTTAGTATTCAAGTAGGTACCGAGGATTAATATCAACAATAGCTCTATCTATGAGTCCTGGGACTAGACATGTTTTCTCATGTCATTTCTCTCCTTTTGATTAACGAATATCGAGAATCTATCTAAGTTGGGCTTCCTTGTCATTATAAAGGAAAGAAAGAATCATTGAGATCCTACATTGGTATCAACTTTAAGAGAAAAGAAGGGTGATTACCTCTGTCCTCCCTTTGAGAATAGGTTTTCGCAACAGAAGTTCTGCAAATACGCAGCCAACACTCCACAGATCCACAGTCACCCCGTAGCTTGTGGAACCCATGAGAAGCTCAGGAGGACGGTACCACAATGTAACAACATGACTGGTGAGTTGCTGCCTGTTCTTTGAATTAAGAATATTAGCCAGTCCGAAATCTCCTATTCTCAGAATCCCCTCATTGTTCACCAAAATGTTCGAAGCCTTTATGTCTCGATGAATCACTCCGTGTAGGTGGCAGTGCTCCATTCCCGATAAAAGCTGCTTCATATAGCATTTGACCTACAGGAGAAGAGCTCAAGTTCCAAATTAACGAACACCGGAGATGTTGGGAGCACGTGACCTATGGAAAAGAAGTCGACAAGAAGAAAGCCTCCATACCTGGGCATCACTGAACATGATCTGAGGAGAAGATATTAGTCCAGAAAGATCGTGCTCCATGTATTCGAACACAAGATACATGCTATTCGACAATCGTGAAGTGATTATACCCTCCAGTTTCATAATATTTGGATGATCAAGCCTGCGGAGGATTGATATTTCTCGTGCCATAAATTGAATGCTCTCCGGTTGAAAATTGTCGAACCGGACTTTTTTAAGAGCAACCATCCTTCCATTTGCCAACTCTCTCGCTCGGAAAACACTGCTGTATGTGCCTTGTCCTATCTAATGCAAAGTTTGAAAGATTAAAAGTTCCATTCTCTGCCAAATATAGCATTGACAAGCAGTTTAATATAACACACGACCAATGTGAAAATTGCAGCATGTTCAAATCTAAAAATCTAATCATGAACATACACGCTGTAGATGAATTGTAAGTTTCCACGAGTAATATACTTTCTCCAAAAACAACCTCTGCTACTTCAAAGGCATTTAGCATATAAAATCAAAAAAGGCACGTTCTTGAACTGGATGTTAAGGAGTTTGTAGTGTGAATGTGGAAAAAAGAGTCCCACAAAGAAAAAATGGAAGGAAGCTGGGCTTTCAAGCGGACATTGCGCCTTGGATACGGCTGATTATATTTAGTCTAAAGAAAGCCCCTCCATGTTTGTCGGCATTCGCTCCCCATCTCGATTTTGCAACGAGGTTAGCTTTTTTACAGGTGCTCAATGATATGGCCTTCCATTTCCAACACATCTATGCAGATTCTTATCAGCAGCAAATGCTTCGAACACATACATTGAAGAAACTTGGCCTAATCAAATCAACAAAACTCAGAACATAATAAACTCAATCGGTTTCGATATCATACCTTCTCCAATTTCTCGAAAGAATCTGTTCTAAGAGGAACCAATCCTTGAATTGCTTCACCAGCAACGGCAGTGAGCCAAGAAGGCCATCCGGCAGCCGCTTGTTCGGCTTCCGCATACCTATGCGAAAATTCCAACTCCAATCTCAACCTTCTGCTCAATGAACCCTTTTCCTCCGCCTTCCTCAATTCCCCGCCACGACACTCGTGTTCCTTTGCATTGCTCTTCTCGAATTCGAACAAACCGGACGGGATCTTCGATGACCCGGTACCGGTACCTGCTCCAGTCAAGAACCCTGAGCCAGGCGATGCCGGCCTCCGGCCCACCTGCTTCGCGCATATGCAGCCCATTAGCTGCAACACCTTGACCGCATCGGATCGAATCACGCAAAACGACGGTCGACCCGCATCAGGGAACGATCATGTATGGGGGTGAAACGCCCCGCCTTTTTGCAGGAAGGGACATGCATTGCATCTGCGGAAAAGGCGAGACAAACCCCCCCAACGAAAGTCTCTCTCTCCTTTGTCTTTTCTCCTCGTCGAGTCCCCTGTCTTTGCGCATCTCTTGGGATTGCGAGATCTGCGGGATTGAGGAATATGTAAGCGAATTGGACCGTGAAGAAAGGGAGAGATAGAGAGAGAGAGAGATGGGGGCCAATCCGAAGAAGTGGGCGCTTTCATCGTTTCTTGCGTTTGCAAAAAGGGAGGGAAAGGTGAAATGTAGCCGTTCGGAGGTTCCTGTTGTTGTCATGTCCCAAAGTTGGTTGCTTTCATTTGAAGAGAGAGAGAGAGAGAGAGAGAGAGAGAGGACTCCAGAACAGTTTGTACGGTTGGTTGTCTAAGGCCAACAGCTCAACTACTTCACCATGAACTGAGGAGTTCAGGTGGGCAGTGCATCGTAATATCAAACTAATTTTTGTTGAAGGATGTGCCAAATGGTAACTCCGTCTGTACTCAACAGTTTCAAACGAGTGATCTTTGACCTGTACTCGAACATTAACTAATTCCTTAAAAAAAAATCTCGTGTTCACTTATTCAACTCGATTACCTTTGTATCTATACAATCTCAATCAAGTTTGATATGATCAGCTTATGAAGGAGGGATCCTCTTTTTGCACGGAGAAGGCCCATCAAGTTAGGGAGGCGAGCTTGTTACATGATCCACTCGTATTTGGATCAACATAAGAACAATTGCGTTTATCTTTTGTCACCCATGAAAAGGAGAAAAAATTTACACTATAGTTGCAATTCAATCCATGAGTCCGTTTGTTTGAACGAAAACTGTTTTCGAGAAATTGCTTTCCGACTTTCTGGTGTTTGGACAATAGAAAACTAGTTGATCTGCAGAAGATGTTATGCATTGACTTAAAACAAGTTTAGATAGAGGAAAAATGAATTTTTCCATAGCAAGAAGGAAATAACTTTCCTTGGATCACTAAATAAATGAAAACTAATAATTTTTCTTGAAATAATTTTTATAGAAAATATTTTCTTTTTTTTATGAACTTTCTAATAAAATAAACGCACCCTAAGTGTCAAAATAGATTTCGACCAAAAAAGAAAGTATCCAAATAGACATGATTTATTCATCATTCTTGCTTTGGTGCTCCAACTTTATACCCATTCCTACAGTTTCCTTTTATAGGGTGATTCAATTCCTAGGTTATGATAGTTTTACTTTAGATCTTTTGAATATCTGTCGGATAATGCCCTTCTTTATTGACTGATCAAAGATCTCATGTTCTCTTGACATGTGAACTGAATGTGAACCCAGTCACCAAGGCAATAGGGCGACAAAGATTATGCTATTCGCCTTCTTTTTTTATTGAATTCCATCGATTCTCCGGCATACTCGGACCGCGAATTAGGGACCGGACCGGACGGGTCACATCTGATGGCTGGTAAATTCTTGGAAAGAAAGAGCCAAAAAAAAACAACAAGTACATTGAAAGTGGAATTAGCTGTGAAATTCTTAACTATGACTCGATTCGGGATAGTCATCATAAGTTGAACATGCCGAAGTCATAGCCATGTATCGCAAAGTAGATTGGATCCGTCGTTTCGTTTTCCCTACCGAGTTTTCTCATCGAGAGCGAAGGTTGAAATGGACCACCACCGTTGAATTATGGAATTTGCAGAAAGAAGCAAA
Source organism: Syzygium aromaticum (assembly GCA_024500025.1). Classification (NCBI taxonomy): domain Eukaryota; kingdom Viridiplantae; phylum Streptophyta; class Magnoliopsida; order Myrtales; family Myrtaceae; genus Syzygium; species Syzygium aromaticum. The sequence goes on along the minus strand of CM044891.1, from coordinate 7,372,210 downwards.
GGAGGAGAATATTCTTAGTTTTCCATTCAAGACTCCGTAATCCATCCGAAACCATATGATGCTATGGACCGCAACACTTCACAGATGGTACCAAAATGGCTAGCAAAATCGCGCTTTCCTTCCGCCATAGTTGCCCCATCTGAGCTTAGAAGGGTCATATTCAGTGTGCGGAGAGAGAGAGAGTAATGAAATATCGAATGCAGATTACAAAAGCAAGATCATCGTTGTAGCGATAAGAGATGTGCATTGATTTCTCCTTGTAATGGACAATATCAAACGTCTCTCGAATCTTGGGCGATCGACGGGGAAGAGGGACAAAATTAGGCATACCATGGGATAAGACTAGACTGATTCTCTCCTAAAGATCAAAACCTTCCCTGGAAAGGCAGAGGAGATAGAGCTCAAGAGTCTGATATCACATACGAAAATGCCGCCATTTGAATGAAGCAGTATTTACCTGAAAATGATGGCAGCATGTTGTCGCAGGACAGTATACAGTTTCAACATGTTGGTGCACGAACTAATCAACACAGTCGCCAAGCGGTATCAGGTGGAAAGCAAACATTAGCTCAAACTCAAAGAACCTGCAAGTAATGGCAGACTGTTGATGAGATCCTGCAAAAGAAGATATTAGACTGCATTACCTGAGCACGGCCCTGTCGAGACTTTCTGAATGATGAGTTTCTGATTTTAGGTGAGACGAGCGGATCCTTCTCACCTGACACACCAGAATTCTCGTCTTTTGCCCCCGAATGCTCCATGTTAAGCGCGCAACCGCTGCAGCATGTGTCGGTTTTATCATTTTCAAGATTTAAATCCCTCATTATATCTCAGACATCAGTGAAGGTATGCGGAATTGTTTTTTTTTTTGATAACCATGGTATGCGGAATTGTTTGTACTGGTTGAAATCAGATCTTTGAAAAACTTCACCAGATCATGCAAGGAGTCATCAGACCATTCATTGGATTCCTTAATGTTATATAGCCGATACATGACACAAGTTCCTGCTCATCCTCATCCTTTCCCGGTCCTGATGTTCCGCATCTGGCATTACATTATCTTTCATAGCACCTCCGGTGATCTCCACAGATTTGGCATAAACACCAGTCTCCTCGAGCTCAATACAACTTCTAGTTCCTAATGCTTTACAACCCACCGGGTCAGCAGTAGCATCAGTCTTACCACGCCTCTCGCCATCGTTTAGATTACTTCCACCAGTGGATCTGGAAGACGGCTCATCTTCACCATGGCAAACCCAAAGCTTATGATTAGTGTCGAATCCGCGAGCAAGCAGAAGTTTTCGGACAGTGCCCTTTTCTCAAGTTCTTGCAGTTGCAGCATTCATTACATGGGCAAGCAATATTTCCTGTCTTCAGCAGCATAGATGCGAATTTGACCAACTTCTCGATGCCTTGCTTGTATCCATTGCTCGATCCGGGGGTGCAAATCCATCTCCTGCCCATGACAACTTCCATGAGGACACTCCGAAAGGAGAATGACATTGTGCATTGTTTTGTTACGAATCATTTCCACAATTGTCAAAAGAAAAAGATGCAGGGAGGCTGCAGTGACCCAGATCATAAGGAGATTGATCAGATCTAATGAACTTTGCATTATGTCAGTTAAGCTTGAAACATCGAAAGACCAAATCCAATGGTCGGTTTGGTCGAACCATTGTGTCTCCATCTGTATCATTCGCAGAAGGATTTTTATATATAAATATTCAAGAATTTCCCAATTTAAACACTTTCCATTTTGAATTTAATTTCAGTATTCAATTTCGAGCATAATTTCTAAAACTCTTGTCGTGATTACTTTTTTCACCTCGAATTCTTAGAGACGATTCATTTCATAGGTCACCATGGTTTTCCAAAACGATCATATTTCAAGCCAGAGTAATCACTAGTCATTTGATTTGATAAACTCAGGCATTATACTACATTTAAAAATCCTAGACGACATTGGCAAGTCAGAAACTTGATCCTACGTATTTTGCCCTTTAAGACCAGATTATAAAATACGGTACAAAGATTAAAATACGACAAATACAAAAGGTTACCTACAAATTGGAAGAAACAAAATAGTTGACTTTCACGGGAATTAGCGTTTGAAGTGGTTTCTTGAGACTTTTCATGGAAAAATTTTGGAGAATATCTTCAAACTCATGTACGAAATGCAATTAAGTCAAATACCTTTCAATCGATACGATGAATAAAATTTAAATAGAGCGATCAATGAAACGGTTGGCACCATAAATCACATACGAGGCAATCTGAAATTACCTAAATGATGGCCTTAGAGACGGTCAAGTACAAGAAGTTAAAAGGGAGTTGCCGAGTGCAAAGGCGAAATCGGGATTGCTAACGTTACCCCACGCCCCGTCCTATCGCCATCTCTCAGCATCCGCGGTGTCGCGGGTGGTGGCTACGGCTCTTCGGGGGGGACCGGGTGGGGCGACGGACGGACCGGGTGGCAAGTGATGCGACGGCGGGGGGGCCACCGCGAGGAAAAGCCCAAAAGGAAAGGGGGGAAAAGTTTAGGGTACTCGGTCGCCGTTATGCATGAATATCTTAATGGTGCTAATATTATCTCGCACGTTAAATACTATGCGCTTTTATTTCTTACAATTGGAAAATCGGGATAGAATTATAAAAAGAAAACGAAGATTATATTTATTTTTAGGGCTAATATAACTAAAAATCTCAAAATTGATATAATTATGATAAATTTATTTTAAATTAATATTTTGGCCACTAAAAATTTTAAATCGGTACATCTACGATAAATTTACCCTCCGTTATTTTCTTTTAAGTCTTGCAATCAAATTGTTGAGGTGGACAACAGATCACAGTTGACGTGTATACCAGTTTGAGGTTTTATCATGTCTTTCACAATATTGATCTAATTTAACGGAAACTTATCACAAATGTAACGGTTCGGGGACATTCGGTGGTCAAAATATTAGTTTTGGATAAATTTATCGTAGATATACCGATTTGAGATTTTTCGTGCTATTGAACCTTTATTTTTACGTTATTTCATCTTTTTTTTTTTTTTCATAATTTACCAACGACATTTTCTTCAATTTTGTCGCGTAAATTAATTCCCAGAAATGTCAATTAACGCAAACGAATCCTGCAAAAGAATTCATCGTTAACAGCGTCGGCGAGTCAAAGGCCATGTCCTCCTTCCTCCTCCTTCCCATGTGCTGCGATTGAACTTCAATCCCACTCCTCTCTCTGCTCCCTCCTCCTTCTTCCCTCTCTTTCTCTCTCTATCTCTGCCCCTGCCCCTCTCTCTCTCTCTCAAGATCCGGACCGTCCGTTCCCCCTTCGCGGATCGCCAATGCCGCTGATCCCCTGAAGCTTCGTTCGGCGGCGATCCAGCGCCCCCGGATTGGTCGGCGGGGCGGCCGGGGGGAACCACCGCCGCCAGCGGCGATGCGGGTCCAGTCGGCGCCGGCGGCGGCGGCGCCGGCGAAGGGCGGCCGGCAGGACGCCGAGTCCCTGTTCCGGGCGAAGCCCATCGCGGAGATCCGGCGCGCGGAGGCCGCGACGCGGAGGCAGATCGAGGACAAGAAGGAGGAGCTCCGGCAGCTGGTCGGCACCCGGTACCGCGACCTCATCGACTCCGCCGACTCGATCGTGCTCATGAAGTCCTCCTGCGAGTCCATCTCCCGGAACGTGTCCTCGATCCAGGCCTCCATCCTGTCCCTCTCCTCCGAAACCACCCCAGCCCCCACCCCCACCCCCGCCGCCGCGTCGCGGAGCCCTAGCCGCCACGACCCCGCGCGGTTCGACGTCTACGGCATTGCCTGCCGCGTCAAGTACCTCGTCGACACGCCGGAGAACATCTGGGGCTGCCTCGACGAGTCCATGTTCCTCGAGGCCGCCGCGCGGTACCTGCGCGCGAAGCACGTCCAGCACGGGCTGGTGCGGGACGGCGGCGAGGGGGGCGGCGGCGATCCGAAGATCTTGGCCAACTTCCCTCTCTTGCAGCACCAGTGGCAGATTGTCGAGAGCTTCAAGGCGCAGATCTCGCAGCGGAGCCGCGAGAGGCTGCTGGACGGCGGCGGGCTCAAGATCGGAGCTTACGCCGACGCCTTGGCCGCGGTGGCGGTTATTGATGATTTGGAGCCGAGGCAGATTCTGGGATTGTTCCTTGACAGCAGGAAGTCGTGGATTCTGCAGAAATTGGCTACTTCCTTTGCGAATCCTACTTGTTCGGACGTCGTTGCCGTATTCTGCGAGGTGCTGAGGGCGATTCAGGTCACTATGGGCCAAGTAGGTGAGTTGTTCTTGCAAGTGTTGAACGACATGCCCCTGTTTTACAAAGTCACCCTGAGTTCTCCACCTGCATCCCAGTTGTTTGGTGGGATTCCAAACCCTGATGAGGAGGTCAGGTTGTGGAAATCTTTTCGGGATAAACTGGAGTCGGTTATGACACTGCTCGAAAAGGCGTATATCGCCAGTACTTGTTTGAATTGGCTAAAGGATTGTGGACGGGAAATTGTGAATAAAATGAGTGGCAGGTACCTGACGGATGCCATCAGTAGTGGTGAGGAGATAGCATTGGCGGAAAAATTGATTAGGGAGACCATGGACAGTAAGGAGGTTCTAGAAGGCAGTTTGGATTGGCTAAAGAGCGTTTTTGGGTCAGAGATCGAATTACCCTGGAGCAGGATCCGAGAACTTGTATTGGAAGCTGATCTGGATCTCTGGGATGAGATATTTGAAGATGCTTTTGTTCAGAGGATGAAATCGATCATTGACTCGGGATTTGGAAATTTGACCAGGGATGTTAATATAGCTGAATCGATTCGTACCATTGAGGGGACACCAGATGAGAAGATAGATTTCCGGGCATATCTGAGCAGACCTTCCACTGGTGGTGGAGTTTGGTTCATAGAGCCTAATGATCGGAAGACTGTTACACATCCTTCCTCAAAAGCACAGGCAGAAGAGAGTAGCTTCCAGACCTGTGTTAGTGCATATTTCGGTCCTGAAGTTAATCGGATAAGAGATGCAGTAGACAATTACTGTCAGAGAGTTCTTGAGGACCTTCTGCACTTCTTAGAATCTCCCAAAGCGGCAATACGACTAAAGAATCTGGCAAAATATCTGCAAGATAGGTGCTATGAGTATTTGTCTGGCATATTAATGCAACTTAAGGGAGAGGTTGACAGCCTCAGCACTGCACTTGAGAATGAAAAGAGAGAGAGTCATACACCATATGCTGCCATAATTGTGGAAAGATCTCTCTTCATTGGGCGACTGCTGTTTGCACTCCAGAATCACTGTAGACACATCCCAAGAATTTTGGGATCACCAAGGTTCTGGGTAAATGAATCAATTTCAGCAGTTTTCGACAGATTGCCAGGCCTTTTGGGCCAATCCCGTGGAGTAACTGATTCGCCTGTCAGTGACAGCTCAATTCGGCAATCACCCATGGGCTCTAGAAGACATACCTCATTGGCCACAGCTGCAGTACTTGGAGCTGATGATATACCAAGCCCAAAATTCAATGATTTTTCTATTACTACACGAGATTTATGTGTAAGAGCTCATAGCTTGTGGATAACATGGTTATCAATGGAGTTGTCAACAATCCTATCTTGGGATCTTGAACAGGACGATGGATTATCGTCAATAACTCCTTTGAGGGTTAGTGGTGCTTTCATCGCAATTTATTCTTGTTTTCAAAGCCTTCATCATACAAGAAAGTCTCTGTTTTCCTTTATTCTCTCTCAATTTCCTTTTGTTGCAACTACTGGTAGTAATGAGCATAGAGTCCTGAGAAATAAAGAGAAGTGCCATTGCAAGTTACAGCTGCTGCAACTTCCACCTTAAGTCGTCATAGAACTATGAGTATGGGAAAAGAAACAGAAACACTAAGGCTAACATCTGAGGACTCATGATGTGATTATTATTTGGGAAAACTGACAGATCCCTTATATTGAGTTGTTAGGACTTAAAAAGCTGACATTCCACGCTAGATTTTGGGTTAGTACCAATGGAAGAGGTGTATATCCTTCGCATGCGTGGTTGTGTACTTTCTGTGATTTTCACTAAACATCGTATTTAGGTGAAAACCTGATAGCTTCTCTTGGTAGGCGGCATACCATAATCGGGAACTCACTAGGGACTAGCAGACAGTGCAAGTTATTGTATTTTAGTTAAGGGGTTTGTCTCGTTATATCGATGATGATGCTTACGATGGCCAGTTGAAGAACACACTATATCACTTTTGTTGGCAGTTTGGATAGTCTCTGATTCATTTTCTCCGACTTATTTTGGATGATCACGCATAAAGAGCTTTCTACTGAGAGGCATGACATCACTATTAGACTGTGAAAAGTCAATGGTTCTAGCTGCAGTAAAATTGTAACCTGGTTAATACAAGGAACTTACTCTATCTTGGTTTGTTTTAATGTGCTAACTGATCTTTGACTTCTTACGTTTTCTCTTCTTAATTTGCATGAAGAATATATTTTAGTACTCAGTCCCTCTTTGTCCATTAATTAGGGTTGGGAGGACACAGTAATCAAGCAAGAGCAGTCTGATGATGGCCAGTCTGAGTTGAGGATGTCGCTCCCCTTCATGCCTTCTCTCTATGTCATCTCCTTTTTATTTCGAGCATGTGAAGAAATTCATAGAATTGGGGGTCATGTGCTTGACAAGTTAATTCTGCAAAAGTTTGCCCTGCAGCTTTTGGAAAAGGTATTTACTTAGACTGCCACAGCATTTGGATTTTCATAATTTTGAATCTACTACATATGAAGGTGGCCCATTTTTCTAATTATGAAATCAGTAGTATCCTATTACTGTTTAGCTTCTGCTACTATTTTCTTCAGCTTTATCCTTTCAAATGCCTTGCTTTTTGTGTACTCAACCCCAACTCGAGCATGCTAATAAGCAAACAATGTGCGTGAGCACGTTTTGAATGCTTGGGTGGCTCAATAATTTTCATTTGCCCTTACTTTGGATAAATTGGCCATGGCAAATAGCAAGCAATGAAATCGTGGTTAACAATTATCCTGACACAAAGTGGTATATGAATGCGTGTCTTGGTTAGACGCATGCTTCCAGTCTCTGCTTCTAATGATTTTATCCTTTCGTAGAATGTTCAAATGACTATTTAAAGTCACCTAATTAGGAGGCTAAAATCGTTTGATATTAATATGAAAGTCAAGAGTTCCAGTCTCTGCTTCTAATGTTTTTATCCTTTGGTAGAATGTTCAAATGACTATTTAAAGTCACCTAATTAGGAGGCTAAAATCATTTGATATTAATATGAAAGTCAAGAGTTCCCCCTGGAGTCGCGTTCTTGTTTGGGAGGCTCTTAAAGGAAGTTTCTTTGACTCTCAACCGCTCGTTGAGTGGAGGGAAAGTCTTGTTCATTGGATGTGTCTGCTGAAGTCAACAGTGATTCACTTGTTGTCACATTGCAATGTGGTTTGACCAACATTTTGCTTGGGAAGCTTCTTGAGAGAGCAATTTGACCATTGATAATCTTCCAAGAAAAGGAAAATTATGGTGAAATTATGTTGCCTCTGTATGCAAGCAGCAGAGACATTGAATCATCTATACCTGCACCGCTCAGGGATGACCCTTTTCTGGTCTCCAAGAAGTCGGTTCTAGGTTTGCAGTGCATTCAGGCCTTCTATTTCAAGGATGAGATGAAAGCTTCAGATGTTATTCCTGTTTGTTGTAAAGAACAGTGAAAATTTGTTTTTTCTGTCCCTCTTGCAAATTTTTGGATGACTTGGATGGGGAGAGTTAGGAGAAACTTCGATGCAAAGGAGCTTGTAAATTTGTCGCTCTCAGTTTGTTGGAACTTTTCATTTAGATATGACAGTTCTTAGACTCATACGATGTCTAGAGCTGCTACTATCCCTCTCTTGTAATAACCACCCTTCATGCTCTGTCAATGAAATTGTGTTTACTAATACTCCAGATTGGTACCCAGGAAGGTAATGCCTTGAACTGCCGAATTATGTATAAAGAAAATGATGCTTGCGTATCTTTTAGATGGGGTGGAAGGGAAAAAAACTTACATATGAAGAGTCTGAATGACCATCTGCAATGGTTTTGTTTGATACATGTTTTCCTTCTCTTCCAGACACTCTGTCATAGTCATCCGCATAAACTTGTTATCTGATAATCTGTGGTGTTAGCTTTTATAATGAAATTACAATTCTTTTTTATTTCTCCAGTGTCAGCTGCATTTTTCACTGCAGTGTTTCCATCAGAAAATTATGATTACTATCGCTTTGTGAAGCTGTAAAGAGCTTTTTCAGATTTGTAGTGGTTTACGTCCTACAATATCATAAAATCCTCTTCCTTTCCCATAATGATGGATGTCTTACGAGCTATGCCTTTTGGCTTTTGTCATTTACTTGGCTCTGTGGACAGTCCTAGTGTGGTTTTTGTGATTGCTTCTTGTCTATAGCTTATTTCAATCTGGTGTTTGTTTACTGACTGTTTTTGCTTATATAGGTGACTGATATATATGGAAACTACCTGTCTACTGAGGAAGCTAATGGTTCTAAAGTGTCAGATAAAGGAGCTTTGCAAGTTATGTTAGATTTGAAATTTGTGTACGATATTCTTTCCGGAGGTGATTCCACCATGGATGAGGAGTTGTCTAGAAGTTCAAAGCCAAAGTATTCGTTTAGGCAAAGGGATCAAAGACAGAAAAAGTCTGCCATCAGATCACGTATAGATGGATTCGTACATCGTCTTTCACAGAGATTGGATCCCATAGACTGGCTCACGTAAGTTACCGGATCTGTTTTTGCAGTATATATTCTACAAGCAGCCAGTACTCCAAGATGTTTTTACAAAATCCAATCTCGATCTTCACAAAGATTTGCATGCGAGAGTCCTATACTTTTGTTCTGTTTTTTATTTGATATCGTTTCCAAGTATGGTTTAAGCTAAGCGAAGGAAAAATAACGATCTGTGTTTAGATTGGAGGGTTAATGACAATAGGGGGAATAGAAAGAATTTTCTTTCATGGTCAAGTGATTGCCCTTTTATTAAACCTGGGTTGAAGCTATCGGCATAGGAGTTAATTCTGATACCTGAGCAGCTCTTTCACATCTAAATGATGCTTAGATGATGATGCTCAATTCTGTGCATTTGGTTAGAATTCTGTTTGATTTGTAGACATATTGTCCGGAGATGATTGTGTACTAAATGCTTCTTCGGAAAAGGTGGAAATGGAGGAAAATGAGAGGCGAGGGAAGAAGGTGGGACACAAATTAAAATTCCCTCGGATTTTCAGTGATGAATTCAAATGAATTCACCGAAAATAGTTACGATCTTTACCTTCTCTTGGAGGTCTACATACTATGATAAAATATAAGAAGATGTAGCTAATTGAAACCCTTGGACCATCTATCTAGTACTAGCTGAGTTATGTTTACGTCCCAGTAAGTGGTTTTTGTGATTGTAACTCTTCATTTTGTTGCAATTACCTAATAGTGTTTTCTTGTTCATTCATTTAAGGTTTGAGCCATATCTGTGGGAGAATGAGAGACAATCATATTTACGGCATGCTGTCCTCTTCGGGTTCTTTGTACAACTTAATCGGTTGTATGTGGATACGGTGCAGAAACTGCCCACGAATTCAGAATCAAATATTATGAGATGCTCCACAGTTCCCCGATTTAAGTACCTTCCAATCAGGTAAATATACCCTTTCATGTGTTTGTGCTTGCAGGATAGATATTTGAGCTTTCATGACCAGATTATCTCAAGAAAAGCATCTCTAAATATTGAATTTTGTATGCAGTGTACCCGCATTGTCTTCAAGGAGGACATCTAAAGCAACTACTGGTGTTCCTATAGATGGTTTTTCATCGAAAAGTTCGAGATCTTATAGTAACGGAGAACTTTCTCGAACAATTGATTTGGACGACAGAACGTCTTCTGGAGTAGCAGCTCCATTGTTGAAGTCTTTTATGCAGGTGAGTGTGCTTTCTTTCTTTTGCTTATTTTTCTGTACCTTGTTATAAATTATTTTATTAAGTACCTGGCTAGTCATCTACCGTCTTTATAGAGCTCTTTGTCGTGAACATCTGTGTTGGAGAGATGATATGTCTGACTTCCTAACCTTTATCTGGACTTAGTCTTTCTGCTTTGATATTTTCTTATTTGGAGAAACTTATAATTTAAAATTTGATTGTATCTTTAGTTGTCGAGGTGTTTAGTGGGGGTTTTCTTTTTCATTGCATGCATTGCTGTTTGAGTTAACCGAGTCTTTTTTGACATGGAATGTAAAAAGTACCAAAAGTGTGGGACACAGTGCAAGAAAACTGTGGTGTACCAGAAGTTTATAACTTTGGCCTACCTTTTTTGAGCTTGTATGCGTAGTTTTGCAGCGAGATAATTCCGTGTACTTCATGTTGTTTTGGTACATAGGGAGTAGACATTGGCTTTTCGCTGAACATTGTAATTGTGAGATGATTTTAGTTTCAGAGATGTCAGATATTTGGCTCAGTGTTTTGGAAAGAAAGTCTTTTTCCATGTTGTATGACACGCGTCTGATATTATTGGCCAGGTTGGCAGCAGATTTGGAGAGAGCACACTGAAACTGGGATCCATCCTGACTGATGGTCAAGTGGGCATATTCAAGGACAGGTCAGCTGCTGCCTTGTCGACGTTCAGCGATGTTTTACCTGTGCAGGCCGCGGGTCTTCTTTCATCCTTCACCGCAACCCGACCAGATGCTTGAATGAGAATGCCTTACTCTATGCCAATTGATATTTGCATTGGAGTCCAAGACGGGTAAAACATAAAGCCTTTTCACGCTTTTGCTTCCGGCTTTCTTATGTTTCACCTGAGACTCTGGGGTACTCCCGGATAAGTGGTGCGCCCAAATGCTATTTTTCTAGGGTGACGGAATGAAAAAGAGAATACCTTTTGGATTGGGAGTGAGGGGGCAAGAGCTTGTGTTGGTGAAGCGAGATCAAGAAAGGCTTCGGATATGTTGTGGCGTGCCTGAAGGAATAAGTGAGCTGGTTCAGCATTTTTGATTACATGGCTTTATTAGGCACAGACGTTTGTAAAGCATAAAATGGTTGTTATACTATGATAGGAGACGTCGACAGTGTTGAGGGAAGTTCGTTTTGTAAAAAGAATTCCAAGTGAGGCATATGCTTGGACAGACAGCTATGAGATGCCCCATCATGGGCAGATCACTTGTTTTTATCATTCAAATTTTGTTCCCCTCACGAATTATTTCAATTTACAGACAAAATTAAGTTACAACAATGTTTAATTTTGGCTCCCTGGATGGCTGGATCTTTTTCCTTGCTACCTTGTGCTCTTTTTTCTTTTTGTGTAGCTTAATGCGTTTTTACTACATTGTAATAGTTGTCTCTTGAACTAAACTTAAGCCATCCATTACTGTAAATTCAATAGACTGGACTTCCCATTGAATCATCTCTCTCTCTCTCTCTCTCTCTCTCTCTCTCTCTCTCTCTCTATTGATTTTGTTAGCTGGGGCATTAGTTGTGAAAATAGTTTTGAGATCCTAAGTGCTACCTGCCTACTTCCAATAACTTTCGACACCTATTGATGGCATCGTTCCCTAAGATCGGAGAGTGTTCGAACCAACACGGGCGTGGATGGCGAGCTTCAAGAAGACAGGTGAGCTCTACGGAGGGGGGCATGGCTCGGCCAAAGACGCAGGATTAGGATACAGCTGTTTGACGAGTCTCCTTTCCCTGCTCTCATTTCTATTCCCATTCAAAGGACACTTTCGATATTGGCTTGATTCTCCGATTTCAGCTTACCATAATAATGAGTTATATTATACAAGGTGTGCGCCATCTATCAATATAAAGAGATGGAAGTGAAACTATCGCGAGAGGAAATTCGGACGTTTTGTGAGTCAAAATAAGGAGGAGGATTACGTGAATCGGAAAGAGAGAAAGAACACGTAAAATTACTGCTTGTGGAGTTGTGACATTCTCTTTTTGACATTTAGTTTTAACTATAGATGCATATACATATTAAATTTTAAGTCACTTTAACTTTCTTATCGTAATTTGAAAGTCTAAATGAAGTAAAACATTGATTTTGGTGTGGATATATATAAAGAGGGCATTTCATTTTTTAAGTTTGAGCCAAATCAAACACTCCCTTCAAATACTAAGAGTATTTTTAATAAAGATTAATATCACTAAAAATTTATATTATGTCCACTGTGGCATCAATATCCCAAACTTTTTATGTCACCAGAAATCCTAAACAATGCTTATGGTGCTACAAGTACTTCAAATTGTGTTTTTTGTCACCAAAACCCTCCTAACTTATACAACTATTTCGGGTACTAGTGACAATTTTTTTTTGGGTATTGTTTTCATAATGAGAAAAATTTAGGATTTTTGTTGTGGTAAACAGGGTAGTTTTGTTACGTTGGTACAAGTATGATGATTTTGGCGATAAAAAAATTTGGGTTATTAAGGCTATTGGGCATAATTTAGAGGCTTTTTTTTTGTAGTATTTTCCCTTTTAATAAATAAAGATTAGGAGTTTACTCATATTCCTCTGTTTATCCGCAATTATAGCTATAATTCTGTGTAATTCCTAATAAAGCTTCCACGTTTTCCGAATTTCACTCCTCTTTATTCCTTCTCCCATGTCAGTGGTGGTACAACAACCGATGTAATACTAATATAAAAAATGAATATCACTCTACTATCCTAGTAAAAGATAACTAAAATTTTACAACTACAGTGACAACAGAAATTAGAGCAATCATGACTAGGGCTGTCGTAAAATGATAGAGCTTTAGCCAGTATATGCTTTAATTTTATTATATAATCAACAGTTATTAGAATTTATGACACAAACAATAACATTATCACAAGACAAGATACTAGGAAAAATAATCACAATTTGATAGATCAGAATTGTCATAACCAGTGCTGTTATGAATTGATATTGCTATGCTTTTATTTATACAATCAATAAAGCTATTAGAATCCGCAATATAGAAAACAAAATAAAATTATTGCATCACTATTAGTATATTATAACTTACATATGCGATCTTATTGAGTTTTGGATGTTTTTTTTTTTTTTTTCTATTTTCATTGTCAAACCAAATAGAATAGTTACTTACCTTATTAGTTAAATCAAGATTACAGTGGTTTCACAGCCCTATCTCATTGTTCTTATCTATTATGTTGCTGTCTTATACAACTACTTTATCATGGTCTATAGACCGGGCATACCAAAAACTGTTTTCCACTGTTGATCACATAATCCTATCGTGGAATCCACATAATCAATGGTCGAGATTGTATTAGTCTACACGGTGTACAAGCTATGCAATAATTTCGTCAATAGTGCCAAATTTGAACTTTGAAAGAATTATGTCCACATCCAATCTTTTGTTTTCAAAATCATACATCATACATAAATATATGTACAGTGATAATGCCCTCGCTCAATTCTGTGAATTTTACCATCTGCAATCCAATCCAATCCAATCCAAATTCTCAGTCGTGAAGTCGGCCTCACCATCTAAGAGGGTTTCAACTCGCGGCAAGAAGATGCACCGCATCATCATGCGGAAGCAGTTGGAAAGAGATCAGAAGATGCAAAGGATACAACGACGATCTCGAACTAGCTATCGGCGATGAGAACGTCAACGTCATAGAGACACCGCCGGAGAAGGCCATGTCGTCAGGCTTGCGATGGCATGTTACGAAGGCCGGTCACATGCATTGCAAAGAGTGCAAGAGAGAGAAGGCAAGGGGTGATGGATTAGGGTTTCACTTTTGCCCAAACGACGAGGTGGTTGTTCAGGACCGAGGCAGGTCCGATTGCCCGCCCATCAGCAAGAAAACCCAGCCTGGATCCAGGCACGACGAAAAGAACTAGTTAAACCAATGGTATTGGCGGGGCGGCGATGCATCCATCTACATATATAGTTCTTGTCCAGAAAACTCAAAACCGATCCTTTCGGTGTTTTTGGGTTCATTCCATTTCGATTCGAGTTTATGGAAGCGATAGTCTTTTCTTTCATATTCGTGTCATGCTCCAATGAAGATTCAATGGGTGATTCTCAGGATAACCATACTGATTTATGAGTACATGTGGAGATAGATTTGTTGAACCCAATCTTTTTGGGAGATCTTGTTTACTTCATTGAATTACTCATATTCATTGCTTTAGTTTCGATCATTCCAATTTATTTCGTTTTTTAGTGAGATTTGGTTCGGTTAGCCTCGAATGTGGATCGAGCTGTACTATTCGTCGAGGTCACCCCAAAAGGGAGTGATTACTATGAAAGCACCCTCATGTAAAAACGCTGTGTTAAAAGGTTAGTCATGGAGTTTTTGATCATAGAAAAGCAAGCAAGAGAAATAAAAAAAAGTTAGTCAAGTTCCACAATACCAGTACGTGCAAAATAGGAAAGATTTCCTCCCTCGATATATTTGTTTCGCACGGGGTTTTGAGTTTTGAGTCCACTAGCGCGGGTGACGGACATCGAATTCAGGTTTTCTTTCCTAAATAAGAATCAAGACTCGACATCAAGTACTTACTGTTCAGGCTCAAGATCGATCACAATCATATAGATGTACATGCAGTGAGTGGATAGTGCTCCCATCACTCAAACTCTTACCCATCAATTCTCAGTCATCGAGTCGCAAAATCGCTGGCAAAGATTGGTCTCGCAACCATCAAAAGGATTGTGCCCCGTGCAGTCATGCTGAAGCAATCGCAAAGCGATCGGGGAACACAAAGGAGCCGCGACGGTTTCAGGGGCATCGAGAAGGAAATGAATGCGAAGAAGGAGAGGGAGCTGGGCTGGCGAAAGGCAGGTTACGTGCTTTGCAAAGACTGCGAGGCTGAGAAGGAAAGAGATGATGGGTTGGGGTTCCACTGTTGTGCTCGCAACGATCCGGTGATTGTCCGATTCAGGACCAAGATGGGATCCATCGGCTGCCCACCGGAGAAAACTCCCGGCCAGGTTTCCAGAGTACCGTAAAGAACGGGTTGGACCCCGTGGAGTTGGCAGTGGCCAGGCGTTCATGCTCGACTTGGGATATCATATCGTTGCTGAAATATAGCTCGGGGTTTGAACGTAGACAGTAGACATGATTCTCGTAGGATTGAGTTTGTGTAGTTCATTAGATTTGAGTTCCTTAAACAAAGTTTCTTGGATCAATTCTTTACTATTGTTAATTTCTACGAGCATATCACATCAATATATAAATCTGCTATTGTTTCTACATGCTGTTGTACTTAGAATTTGAATGATGCACAACTATATTAAAGAATTGAACGTTAAAGAGGATATAAATCAATATATAATCGTGTATTGTGTTAGTCCTCTCTGAACTGAAGGTGTCGTGATTATCATCAATAGTTAAGTTTTAGTCAAATTGAAATAAGCAAAGAGTAACTATCAAATCATGTGATTGTAAATTAAAAAAAAAAAATACCCAGATGTACGTAGTATGTAAATAAGAAGGGATGTATTCAACAACTATACTTTCCATAAACCTAACACGAAATAAAATAAAAATCCACAAGATTATTTGGAGAGAGATAGTCGATTCAAATACAAAAAATTTCTCAAAATTTGAAACTATGTTATTTAATTCATAAATTACAGTTCATATTGATGAAAAGATAAAAATTTTATTTTTGTAATTGTTTGCTGAAAAGAACATTTTGTGAATTGCTCATTCCTTCCCATCAACCATAACGTAAGTGCATGATAAGAAATATTTCCTTCTTTCCAGATTGAAAAAATAAAGAACAATGATTTCCTCATACGAAACTGTTTTTGTTGACTCAGATTTTTTACTGTGGAGTCCATGTGGATGGGGACTTCCCATTTAGACAACATCTCATCGAGCCTGTTTCAACTACAAAAAAGAAAAGAAAAAGAGAGAGTAAATAAATAAAAAGAATTATTAATTTATGTTGTTTCATGATTCCTACCAAAACTAGAATCAGACTCGTAATCGAACACCTAAAGAGATTCAACATCAAAAACCTACATAGACTCGAGATCGCTCTAAACTACAACAGTATATATAGATACACGGAATACTATAACTCTTACCCAACTCTTTGCATCTATTATTCAGTGATCAAATTGCAATCACCAACAGCAAGATGGATTTCGCCACGATGGCAAACCGTGCCATAGTGCAGAGGCAACCGCAAGGAGATTTGACTAGGGCGAAGAGCAGCTACATTGTTTGCGAAGAGTGTTCAGAGGAGAGCGAAAGGGGCGATGGACCATCGGCCTTTCACTGCTGCCCGTGTGATTCAGTGGTGGTCGGGTTCAGGACCAAGGTGGGTCCGATCTCCCGCCCATTGGCATCCCACCGTGGCCCATCCGATCAGGTGACGGTCGGGTTGAGGACCGAGGCTCGTCCCATCTCCCGCCCATCACCGAAAATGTCCAACCCGAGTCCGAATGCAGCTGAAAAATCTGGGTGGACCCCGTGCGATTGGTCATGCCTTTGTGTCCGTGCTCGTCTTGGTGTGCCAACGTGCGGTTGCTATAATAGTTTGAGAAACAGTGCTATCATCACCAAGAAGCCTTACTAAAACGCTCTTACTAGCCGATGTGGCAATCTTATGCTGGATGTTGAAAAAGATACGACCCATGCGTGGAATAATCAACACCCAATAAAAGACGTTCTATCACTTCACGGGAGGAATAGTAAGATTTCTTAAAAATGTCTAGCATTGCTTATAGTTCGAGATATATATGATGTATTGGTTAGGAATATTGATTTCGCAAAGACACATGTGGTCCTTCTTACTTGTGAGTATTTATTGGTCAGATTTGAGTTTCTCGATTAATATCGATGTTTCTCTATTTTTCTATTTTGCATATATTCTTATATCAAGTTTAGATCATACCTTTTGTGGTTGGAAACATTATCAGAATTTAATTAAGACCATCGTCGCGAAAAAGAAAAACAAAACTATGTCACGTAATTAGATTACCAAGGTATTGATGTTTAAGTTTTGAGACATGAATCACACTCGATCTTGTCAACAATTCTGTTAAGACCAAACAACAATTCTCCTATACTCGTTGTTCTTTCTATTTGTCAAATTATTAAATGAGAAAAAAATTGGGATCGTTCTTTTTGTCAACAGCGATGAAATTTTCATCTAGATTTTACAAGCAAATTACAAGTGTATTCAGTTCATTACAAAACAAGAAAAGGAAAAACCAATACCCTCAAATTTGTATCAGTAACTAAAATGTATTTTTCGTCACCAGAAATCCTAAACAATGATTATGGTGATACAGATACTCTACATTTTTTGTGTACTTTATTTTGTCACCAAAACCCCCCAAACTTGAATCGGTGTTTAGGGTACCGGTGACACACACACACACACACAAAATTGGTATTGATGTCATAATGAGAAAAATTTAGGATTTTTTGTGGTAAACGGAGGGTATTTCGTCACATTGGTGATAGAAAAATTTTGGGATATCATGAGTACTATGCATGGTTTAGAGTTTTTTTTTTTTGTAGTATTTTCCCTTTTAACAAATAAATCTAAGGAGTTTATTCATATTCCTCTGTTTATTTGCAATTATAGCTATGATTCTGTAATCCCTAATAAAGCTTGCACGTAAATAGAAGTTTTCCGGAATTCACTCTTCTTTAATCCCTCTCCCTTGTCAGTGGTGATACGACAATTGATGCAATACTAATTTATACTGTGAATATCATACTAATATACTAATAAATGATAACTACAATTTATAAATTACAAGACTAGGGCTGTTATAAATTGATAGTGCTACTATAGCCAATATATGCTGTTATTTTATTATACAATAAACAGTTATTAGAATTCATAACACAAGCAATAACATTATCACATGAGAAGAATATCATACTAGGAAAAATAATTACAATTTGATATATCAGAATAGTCATAACCTCAGACCCCAAAAAAAAAAAAAAAGAATAGTCACAGCCAATGCAGTTATGAATTGATGTTGCTTTTCTTTTATATATTTATATAATCAATACAGCTATTAGAATTCGCAATATAAAAAAAAATAGACTAAAAAATAGTATATTACTAATAGTATAATATAACTTATATAAGCGATCTTATTGGAGAGAGAATGTAGGAGTTTTGGATGTTTTATCTCTATTTTCATCGTCAAATCGTGTAGAATAGTTAGTTACCTTATCAGTTAAATCAAGATTATAGTAGTTTTACAGCCCTATTTCATTGTACTTATCTGTTATGTTGCAGTCTTATACAACTACTTTATCATGGTCTATATACTATGCATACGAAAAACTCATCTCCACCGTTGATCACATAACCCCAATGTGGAATCCACATGATCAATGGTTGAGATTGTATTAGTCTACATGGTTTATAAGCCATGCAATAATTTCGTCAATAGCGCCAAATTTGAACTTTGAAAGAATTATATCCACATCCAATCTTTTGTTTTCAAAATCATCATCAGACCTAAACAGGCTGGACATCAAAGTACTACATTAAACATATATATAAGTACATTAACTCTGTGAATTTTACCATCTGCAATCCAATCCAAATTCTAAGTCATGAAGTCGGCCTCACCATCTAAGAGGGTTTCGACTCGTGGCAAGAAGATGCATCACGCCATTGTGCGGAAGCAGTCGGAAAGGAATCAGAAGATGCAAAGGATTCACGAAGATCTCGAGCAAGCTATCGAGGATGAGGATGTCGATGCCATAGAGACACCGCCGGAGAAGGCGATGCCGTCGGGCTTGCGATGGCAGCATGTTACGAAGGCTGGTCACGTGCATTGCAAAGAGTGCAAGAGAGAGAAAGCAAGGGGTGATGGATTAGGGTTTCACTTTTGCCCAAACGACAAGGTGGTAGTCGGATTCAGGACCAAGGAGGGTCCGATTGCCCGTCCATCAGCAAGAAAGTCCGGCCCGGATCCAGGCGCAGCGGAAAGAATTGGTTAAACCCTGTGGTATTAGTGGGGCTGCGTTGCAGCCATGCACATATATAGTTCTTGTCCAAAATACTCAACACTTGATCCTTTCAACGTTTTTGGGTTCATTCCATTTCAAATTGAGTTTATTGAAGCCGATACTTCTTCTGTTTCATATTCGTGACGTCCTTCAATGAAGATTCAATGAGTAATTCTCAAAATAACCGTGTTTATGAGTTTATGGGGAGACAGATTTGTTAAACCCTGTTAGCAACATTATATTAGAGATTCTTAAGATTATCCAAAGGATATTACTGTATTGCTAACAAACCCAATCTTTTGTTGGAGATCTTGTTTACTTCATTGAATCGCTCATATTTTTCGAATGCATAATCATATCATTTATGTAAATCGCCAAGTTATCTCTAGGATCGCCGCTTCATGAAATCTTACTAATTTTGTGCATGATTGATATAACAATGTACAAATTCAAAGACGAATTATCCATAATGCATTGGTAGAAGATATCGCTAAGTGTCTGGGGTACAATTCAGTATTCACAGCCTAGGTTTATGCTTAATTCGGACTTTGGTCCCATATTCGGAAGATGAATACTTCTCTTCTGAATTGTTGTTGGTCGTGAAAATCCAAAAAAGTATAGATTTTATTCTATTTTCTTTATTATTTTTGTGTGGATGAATTGCATTACTTGATTGAGCATGATTTATTTGATTGGGAACAAAATGTGGAAGTGGGTAATGTCATTTAGCGATCAGCATGAACATCAAAAAAAGAAAAGCTATCATGGTCACCCCACAAGGGAGTGATTAGTTTTAAAGCACCCTCGTGCAAAACGCAATCTTGAAAGGTTAGCAATTGAATTTTTTATCACAGAAAAGCAAGCAAGAGAAATAAGAAAGTAAGTCAAGTTCCACAATAAGTGCAGAATAGGAAAGATTTCCTTCAATATTCAGTTTTTCTTTCCAAAAGAAGAATCAAGACTCGACGTCAAGTATTTCCCATTTAGGCTCAAGATCGCTCTGAATCGCAATCATATATACGTACATGCAGTGAGTGGACAGTGCTGTGCTCTCATCGCTCAAACTCTATCCCATCAATACTCAGTCGTCAAGTCGAAAAATCGCTGGCAAAGATGGGTTTCGAGGGCGCTAAGAAGGGAACCACGGTGAAGAAGCAGACGGTGATGGGCTGGCGGAAGGCAAAGATGGATTTCGCCACGTCCACGGAGATCGCAACAGCAAACGGTGCCGTAGTGCTGTGGCAACCACAAGGAGATCTGACCATGCCGAAAGGCCACGAGTCTCACGATAAGTTCAGCCTCGACGGGAAGGCCATTGGCGTGAAGAGCAGCTACATTGCTTGCGAAGAGTGTGTTGAGGAGAGGGAAAGGGGAGAAGGACCATTGGCCTGTCACCGTTGCCCGTTTGATCCGATGGTGGTCGGGTTCAGGACCAAGGCGGGTCCGATCTGCTGCCCATCGGGGTCTCATTGTGGCTCATCTGATCAGGTAATGGTCGAGTTGAGGACCGAGGCAGGTCTGGTTTCCCCACCGTCGCCGAAAAAGTCCAACCCGAGTCCAAGTGCAACGGAAAACACTGGGTGGACCTCGTGGGATTGGTCATGCCTTTGTGTCCATGCTCATCTTGGTGTGCCAACGTGTGGTTGCTCAAATAGTTCGAGAAACAGTGTTATCAGCACCAAGAAACCTTACTAAAACTCTCTCACTAGTGGATGTGGCAGTCTTTTATTGGACGTTGAAACAAGTGCGACCCATGCATTGAATAATCAGCGCCCAATAAAAGACATCCCGTCACTCCACCGGAGGATTAGTAAGATTTTTTAAGATGTCTAGCACTGCTCATAATTCGAGATTTATATGATGTATAGGTGAGGAATATGGTTTTTGTAGGACATGTAGGTCCCTTTTAGCTGCGAGTTTTTATTTTTCGGGTTTGGATTTCTCGATTAATTTCTAAGTTCTTTTTTCTTAATTTATTGCATATACTCATATATCATGACTACATCATGGTTTTTGTGGTTGCAAACATTATGGGAATTTGATTAAGGCCATCATCGTGAAAAATAAAACAAAACTATGTCTTGTTATTAGAATTTAAATGTTCATTGATGTCTTAAGTTTTGGGTGGCAAAGTGGAGCAGCGTTTTTCGAACCGGGGCGTCTAGTTTTGTGAACTCTCATTCTCTCTAGATGCATTCCTCTCTTCGATTTGTCAAATTAGTAAACAACTATCCGACCAAATGGAAAAAAAATAAATAGTGAACCGTCGATGAATCTTTCATCTAGAGTTTATAAGCTAGTCAGCCGCAAGTGTTTCATATCACCTTTAAAAAAAAAGGAAAATGCCACAAAAAAAGAAAATCCTCAACTTTTTCCCATTAAACAGCAATACCTTAAAGTATTTATCTTCGTTGGTCTCATCAATATTCCAAATTTATAGCACAGATCCAAAAATACCTTCTATTACAGTTTCGTCTATAATGGCAGCTGAGAATCCAACGTGAAAGCACGCGCCAACGCCACGTCGGGTTTTTTACGGCTATTATGGACTGAAGCCTAATGAAGATGGTTTTGGGTCATTTGCATTAGTTTGAGATATTGGTGATATGGTTGTGTTCTATGGCGAGAAGCTCAGGATTTCCGATAGAAATATCCCAAACTAATTTAGTTACTATAGTTCATTCGCAGGTGAATAGACAATGTTGAAAACAAGTTAATTTGAATGATCGAGTTAACATCTATTTCATTTCAATGCAAGAGTGATCTGAAAGAGGGGATGATCGAATCATCCATTTCTAATTCTGTTGACCGGTGAACTACACATACATACATCATATGTGCTGAAATCCGGAAAGTAGACATCATTTGGATAAAGTCATCCCTGAATGTGCATTACTGCGAATCAACAACTTAAGAGGACTTCTTGGGCTGCAAGTGATCAGATATGACCTGGGGTTCAAAGTCCGACTTCAAATACTGAGCGAGCATATCGGCATTGAGCGAGTATCAAGCAGTCATTTTGAACCCTCACTTGTCTTTCAGCTGCCTGCAGAGGTTGAGATCCATGTCGGCAACCAGTAATCCATCTCTTTGACGGGATAGTGATGGCGTGCACGAAACATCTGGAGCTGAAATGTGACTGGATCTATAGAAGTGCCCGAAATCTTTGCGCTTAGGCTTTCCATCACCTGATGTGAATGGATAGAGAAATTTTCCTCTTCCTACTTGATTAATTGATCCAACAAAATAACTGTTGGTAACGGCAGCATTTCGAGCCTGTGAATTGATTTTACAATGAACATGGTTGAGTTAACTGAGGCAATAATCCGATAAGTCCATTTGAATTTGCAATTGTTTGTTAAGCTCCAACTATTTGCAAAAAGACCTTAAGTAGTTTGTTCTTACTATGTTTTAGTGTTTCCCTTTATGGTAAAAAAAACGTCATGCTAACATTTGTGCCAGTATGCACAACACAAAAAGGTTCCAGAAATCTATCAAGAGAAGCATAATGACGAACATAAATTCATAGCAATAAGTTCCATCAATCAAGCATGGGATAGGGGGTTTGTAAATACCTCAATCGGCCATATTGACTCGCTCAGTTCACCAACGGTTGCAGAAGGATTGAAGACAATCTCAGCACCATTCAAGCCAAATGCTAACCAATTCGACGGATGGTGCCTCCCATAACAAATATTGACAGCGATTTTTCCATAAGCAGTCTCAAACACGGGATGCCCGCCCAGTATTTCCTTCCATATAGTAGGTACTGTCATTGAAGTCTCCAAACCTGGGGATGTGGTTCTGCCAAATGCAATCATCAAGCTTTTCAATATGACAAGTCCAAAGGGATAAATCAAACATTGGGGCCTGCAATCTTTACACTTAACTTTCGGTGCTTGCCTATAATATTGCCACAATTGCCTATAATAACAGCAGTGTTCCAGATAGTCTCCCCATGGTTTATATCCCTCTCAAGGATAGGATTAACAATGACCATGTTATATTTTTTCGCTAGATCCTGAAGAAACCTTGTTGATTCCCCATCAACAGGCTCTGCGAACTCACACCACCTCTTCTCTCTTGTACAAAAGGCAAATGGCATCATCCGTGCTTCCTACATTGAGATTATTTAGTTCAGCAGCTGAATTTCAGTCTTTCAAGTCCAAAAGAAGATACTCAAACATGTATAGCTCAAGCTTTATGGCGTGACTAACCTGCAAGCATAATATGTTCACTCCTGAAGCACCTGCAGCATCTATCATTGGTTTTACATTCTCATGGATAGCCATCTTCTGCTCCAGAAAGGGGGAAGTTGTGGAAAGAACTATAGAGTTTTGAATAAGCCCACCTCTGACAACTCGTGGTTCTCTTAATAACTCCTTGTCTGCTGTAAAACGAAATGCCTGGAAGAAAATCAGAATAAATTGGTTAAAAAATTTCAGTCAGAAGGAATAAAAACTAAAGGATCCTGCTAAGAAATGCAGGAAGCAAGGTAATGGTTTTCAATTAAAGATATCAACTACCAAATAGTGACTACCAAAAAGAATATGTAAGAGTACTTCTCATAGCTTCCATGGTAGGAAGTTTAATCAATTACAATAATTTGACTAACTCATACTTTGCATGTTTCTCTATTCTGCTGGTTCACCAACTCCACAGAATCCCAATGTGGTACAAAAATATACAAATCAGAATTCTCACACCTTGCATCTCATCGAAAAGCTCAGAATCAAGTATCGACGCTAAAACGGATTCCAGAAGAACTCATTTTCAGGACTATGCTATTCTAGATGTCCCTCTAGTGACAAGTTCTCAATATTGCCAAAGGACGTCCGGACCAGACATTGGCAATTCTTTACTTTTAGACATTTATTTGCCCAGTTAGGACCATTTATATAAATCTTGGCGACATGATTTTATTTGGTCCGTACTCTTTTATCTATCACTGATGTGAAAGACTTCTGAGTTATAGATAGAAACTCCCTCTGCTCCTTCTCAAAGAGAACAGGAGCACACATTGGAAGATCTTTGCTCATGTTCCTCAGAGTACTGCCAAACATTGGTTGGCCAGAAGTTCCATTTGCAGACCTGAGCAATGCTAACAGAACTTGCTTCATAGGCTATCGTGGTGACTTTGGATTGAGGCAATCATTAATTGAGCGTTTGCCGGAGGAGTTAAGCAACTTTATCTTCCATGGTTGCCAAAGGGACATAAGGCATTTGAAACTAATTGCCCTAGATACTTTCATTTTTCAGATGACATCACTTATGTCCTTCCAAACTCTTTTTCTATGCATGCCAAATGTATTTCCAAGGAAGAGATGAGTTCACCTAAAAGCATTTTCAGTCCTGTCAGGGTATCTGGTCATCTCACCCAGGACGAGCAAGTAATTCATATTTCCAGTATAATCTCCCTCTCTCTCTCTCACACTCTCTCTCTCTCTCTCTCTCTCTCCCCTGTGCACACACTCAGATTCTCCATATTCTCCAAGCGGGAATGTGCTACAAAGTCGAGTGTCATACTATCTAGAAAACTGTCTTGCGAAATAATCTATCTTTGAATTAAACCTAAATCTCAGTGATTAAAAAAATATAGATAGATAGAAAAAGAAATTTATTTCTTTTTTTCGTGGAGTGGATAAAAAAAAGTTGATGTAAAGGAAGATTTAGGCTCTTTTTCTTTCATTTCATACTGAAAAAGAAAATCATAAAAAAAAATAATTCCTTTTTGAGTTTTAGCGAGCCCTGATCAAACTCCTACCAAATGGTATTGATCACATGAAACAGTGCAGCCTAGTGTGACCAGGATTCTTAGGAGCAGCACTTAATATGACACGTCCAATAAGCAGCAGAAAAACAGCAAACACAGGTTTACCCATACGTCGAAATCACACTCAGATGAGAGAACTTTTGCAGAATCTGCCAGAGGAACAGCTTCAAGAGTCCTTCAACGGGAAAAGTGTCAAAAAAATCCTAAACTTTTTGTATTAGTGTCAATTTAGTCATAAACCTTTTTTTAGTGCTAATTCAGTCCTAAACCTTTTGCATTTGTGTCAATTTAGTCCTAAACTTTTTTTTGATGCCAATTAAGTCTTAAATCTTTTAAATTGGTACCAATTCAATCCTAAACTTTTTATTTTTGTGCTAATTTAGTTCTTTTGGCCAATTTTGATCGGAATTTGCCGACGTGGATGCTAGCCGGCTGGCGACCGGTCATCGGCGCTGATGTGAACAAATTAAATAATATTTTAACATTTTTTTGAATTTTTAATTTTTTTCCTTTTTTTTTTTTTTTTTTTTTTTATCTTCTCGTTCCTCTGGCCGGTCGCCAGTTCGGCGACTGGCCAGAGGCTAGAGGCCGGTGAGGTCACCCTCGCCGGCCATTAGTGAGGCCGCCAGTGGTTGGTGAGGGCGACCTTGCCTTGGTCGGGCGAGGCTCGACCTCGCTAGATCTAGCGAGGTCGAGCAAGGCCCGTCCTCGCCAGATTTGGCGAGGGTGACCTTGCCGGCCTTTGGTCTCTGGCCGGTCGCCAGACTGGCGACTGGCTAGAGGAAGGAGAATATAAAAAAAAAAATGAAAAAAATGAAAAAAATGAAAAAAATAATTATTAAAAAAATATTAAATTATTATTAATTTGTCCATGTCAGCGCCATGTTGGCATCGGTGACTAGTCGCTGGCCAACTGACATCCGCATCGGCAAATTCCGATCAAAATTGGCCGGAAGGACTAAATTGGCACAAAAACAAAAAGGTTTAAGATTGAATTGACACCAATTTAAAAGGTTTATGACTTAATTGGTACTAAAAAAAGATTTAGGACTAAATTGATACAAATACAAAAGGTTTAGGATTGAATTTGTACCA